>JAJONR010006439.1:0-11596 GCA_029582245.1 Solanum etuberosum
TCATCGAATAAGCTAGCATCCTATGTCTAAATCATTGGAATGAAGACTAAGTAGAAGAGCGGTTGGATTTTATTTCATTTAGGTTGGATTTCGACCAGATTAGAGGGGTCATCGAATAAGCTAGCATCCTATGTCTAAATCATTGGAATGAAGACTAAGTAGAAGAGCGGTTGGATTTTATTTCATTTAGGTTGGATTTCGACCAGATTAGAGGGGTCATCGAATAAGCTAGCATCCTATGTCTAAATCATTGGAATGAAGACTAAGTAGAAGAGCGGTTGGATTTTATTTCATTTAGGTTGGATTTCGACCAGATTAGAGGGGTCATCGAATAAGCTAGCATCCTATGTCTAAATCATTGGAATGAAGACTAAGTAGAAGAGCGGTTGGATTTTATTTCATTTAGGTTGGATTTCGACCAGATTAGAGGGGTCATCGAATAAGCTAGCATCCTATGTCTAAATCATTGGAATGAAGACTAAGTAGAAGAGCGGTTGGATTTTATTTCATTTAGGTTGGATTTCGACCAGATTAGAGGGGTCATCGAATAAGCTAGCATCCTATGTCTAAATCATTGGAATGAAGACTAAGTAGAAGAGCGGTTGGATTTTATTTCATTTAGGTTGGATTTCGACCAGATTAGAGGGGTATATCCCCTCCAAATCATAAAATTAGAAGGTATATTTTATTCCTGTCCCAAAATAACTTATGCGAAGTGTGAAGCTAGTCTTGACAAAGTCAAATTTAACTTTTTGCTTGAAGTTTCAACAAATGGACAATTCAAGAGAATCGTTTACATTAGTTATAGCCAATTTCCATAAATAAATAAAAAGGGGGCTTCTTATATAATTGTACAAGTGATTAAAAAAAGAAGAGGAAAACTTACAAAATTCTACTAGTTTAGGAGTTAGTTACTTAAATATACTTTAGTTTGTAATATTATGTATCTTATTAGATTTTAATGTCTTTAGATACGTCCAAATACATGTATATGGGATACATGAGGTTAAAATTAGGTATACTTTGTTCTAGATACATTGTATCCAAGTGGATTCGCATGTATCTGAGATACATAACAAATCTCGCTCGCGTCCCTCGCATCTCTCCCATCTCGCTTGACACTCTCCCATGTATCTGGTATCCCTGATACATGTGAATCACACCAGATACAATATGTAGATACATGTATCTAGTGTGTATCTAGTATGATTCGCATGTATCTGCATATATACAAATCTCGCTTGCCTCCCTCCCCAATCTTGCTCGTCTCTCTCCCTATTTTTGTGTATTTGATAGCAAAAATACATATATCTAAGTGCATTTTATTCAATATGTTGTTGGAAACTCTTAATTAGTGGTAAAATACGTAATATTTTGAAAGTATATGTAATAATAGTATATATGGTAGTGAAGTATGTCAAATTATGTAGTTTTTCCTTTTTAAAAAGTCAATAAAAATGATTGCATGTATATGTAGTATGTCGATATTGTATAAATAGGTATATAATGTATATGTAATGTATCAATTTGAGTAAGTAGAGTAATAAGTTAAACTAATATCACAATTCACAATTATCTTGGCCCCTATGGTGGGCGTCAAACTGTTTCACCAAAAAATAATACATTTAAATTTGTGATGAGATCAAACATACACTGATTAATCTTGATGTTAGAGGTCCCTTTGTTATAAGCAACCACCTATATAAGGAATTTTTTCCGCATATAATACACCCCACTAATATATTAGTTAGGTAAAGAATAAAAACTTCAATATCTTTTATTTAAAATATAAATAAACATATAATTAGCTTACATTCTTTTATAGAAACAAAAACAAAAGCTTGTTTTATTTTATATTTTTATAACTATTTGAAATAAAAATCTCCATGCAATATTTGATTTTCCAAGAAGCTGAAGAACTTGTTTGTCCAGACTACTTTTTGGACCAACACACATAAAATTGTCCACAAGGCAAATGATTGAGTTTTTGCCAAAATCCAATGCAATTAAACATTAGAACATCAATCAAAACCTAAACCTAGGTCTACAACTTATATTCTTGGTCTTTTGTTTGATTTTTTGACTCAGAATCTTCCTTCATTTAATTTGATGGATATAGACATTTTAAGAAAACTTCCCCTCTTTGACCCTTTCAAACCTATTACTACTATAACAAGACAAAACATTTTGATTTTGATTTGATGGTTTAGATTGGATTAATTTCATTTATTCAAGGCACCTAGACAAGACTCTTGCAAGGTCTAGGTTATATTCAAAATTATACGAAAGTTGTCGTCCAAATTCCAACTTACATATATTCTACATCTTTACACAATGTCCTTTTGATAAGACTAGACCTTAACACATTCAAATTAAATGAGGTTACAATATTCCTTTCGTCTCAATTTAGGTATCTTAGTTTGATTAAACACGACAACACGTAGTATCTTGTCATCCTATATTAATTTAAAATGTGTGTAATGTATTGAAACGTTCTTTGAATCTTATAATTTTGAACTTACATGTAGAATGTTTGGATTGTCAACTTAATAAATATCGAGAAAAAATAATTGAAATGGATAAAAAAGATAAGATAACTAAATTGAAACGGAGGAAGTACATGTTTAGGCTTAGGGGTAAGAAGTAGTATTATATCTTCTAAGTAATGACCAAAAGGTTTTTTTTGGTCTTTATCAATACCGTGATCAATTGGAAGAGAAGAAAAAATAATTTTAAGATGACTCTTTTAAAGTGTTTGTTAAAAACAACTATGTCAATATTTAATCCTTATTTATTTGCATTTAATTAATATGTCAATTTAATCTATTTGGTTTTAATATATGAATCTTAATATGTTATTCATATCTTAATCATGTGCATTTGTTTTTTTTTATGTCATTCAACCCCTTGGTAAGCCTAAATAGATCTGTGTAACAAAGTTGTAATATCATTAAGTTTTTTATTTAAGAATTTATGCAATGATAATATATGACTCACTAATTACATCCATTTACGCCTACCACCATTTTCCATCATATATCAACCATTGTGGGCATCGTTGCAATAGACCAATATCAATTACCATCACCCATAACGATTATCCTGAGTCACAATTGATATTGTTAATCACTACAATTAGTCATTAACATACTAATCTATCATTTTTTATCATCACCGCCAACCATTAACTACATCAATCACTATAGACATTAACTACATCAATCACTATAGACAACATCACCATCTGTCACGACTATATATCGCCAATCACCAATATTATTAGTCTTCACTATATAGTCCACCACAATTATCAGTCACCACCACTAACTACCACCATCAACCACTATTAGCTGCCATCACCACAAGCTAATACTCACAACACCATTAACCAATACATACCATTCTCAATCAGCACCCACAATCACTACGTACCGTTAGTCATCACCATCACCATCACCAATCGCCATATAATTTCAAACATATATTTTTTTTGCATATTTAGATTCAGATATCTAAATTTTATGAACAGCTTAATTGTGTATTCGATTCAAATATTTTAATGTTAATAAAATTTATTAAAACTTGGTTAATTAGAAAATGGAAAGGAGAGACCTAAGGATAAAAAAGTGTAACATAGGGGTAAGATGTTTTTTGATGTTTCATTTAACAAGCCAATAAAGCTAGTATCAAAGGACAAGATATTAATCAGTGGTTTGGCATTGTCAAATTCCCATAAAAAACCCTACTTTGCTGAGAACATATAAAGTTTCTGGTCTACCAAACCTCTAATAGAAAATACCATTAATTATTTTCCTCTATATCTTCTTCTAACTTATTCAATTTCAAGAAGAAGAAAAATTGTTAGTAATTTTGTAAGTATGGGGAGAGGGAAAATAGAGATAAAGAGAATAGAAAACACAAACAACAGGCAAGTAACTTATTCAAAAAGAAGAAATGGTATAATCAAGAAAGCTAAAGAAATTACTGTTCTTTGTGAAGCTAAGGTTTCACTTATAATCTTTGCTAGTTCTGGCAAGATGCATGAATATTGTAGCCCTTCTACTACGTAAGTCATGTTTCGTTCAAATGATTCAAAATAAAAACTAATTTTTTTATGATTCTTAGCTTGTTGAAATTACTCTTCTTTTTTTTAAAATAATATTAAGGATAAGTGATATGTTGGATGGTTATCAAAAAGCTTCTGGGAGGAGACTATGGGATGCTAAGCATGAGGTATAATTAAATTGTACATGTTTTTTTTTTTTTTGTTGCTAAAATTATGTTAATTGAGTTGAAACATGAAATATAGGAGTAGATCTAGAAATAGGATGTTTATGTAGCTTTATAGATCCCTATTTTTACTGAATATTATGAATGCTTCTTTAAGGATGGATAATAAGGAGCAGAAATTCTGTATGAGATGTTACATCTATCAATAGATCTGGAAAAAAAATAACACAAAATCATCTGATCTGTCTTTTTTTTTTTTTTGGTTTTCTTTTTTCATGCAATTTCTATGTACTGTTACTCAATTTTTTTGGTAAATATTAAAAGAACAAATTTTGATTGGATAATTTGTTGCACTTGAGTCAAAGTTTTTCGGAAACAACCTCTCGATCTCAACTAGGTAGTGATAAGATCTGTGTATCCAAAATAACTAATCATGAGGTAATTTGTTCTCAACCAAATGAGTTGTAAGTATGATATTACTATAATTTACTCTTGTGCTTTTTTGTGAATAAATGGAAATGCTTAATAATACAGAGTTTGAGCAATGAAATTGATAGAATCAAGAAAGAGAATGACCGTATGCAGGTTAAGCTCAGGTAATTAATTTAATTAATTTAATTTTCTCCTTTATATTCTTTTATTTATGTACAAGAGTATATATGTGTATAGGCACTTTAAAGGAGAAGATATCAATCAACTTACCCACAAAGAGCTTATAATTATAGAAGAAGCCTTACAAAATGGACTTTCTAGTATCAGTGCCAAGCAGGTTAACTATTTTAATTAATTTTCCCTAATTCTTATCAATAAGAATATCATGTCTTAATTAATTATACTTTGATTTTGATATCCTTTTTTCCTTTTTGTTTTCATATTTACTCTTGGACAGTCTGAAATCTTGAGGATGGTCAGGAAAAATGTAAGTGCTCAAATAATAAATACTCCATATTAGTATAAGTCTGTTTGCTTTGGACTCTTTAAAAATGTCAAGGGTGCGTATCAAATTCATCAAAAGTAGTGTATTTTTGAAGAATCCAACATGAATGTGGCATCGAAAATGAAAAAATTGTGGTATGAGTTACTAATATCTATTTTTTTTTTGTGGGAAATAATTCAGGATCAAATTCTGGAGGAGGAAAATAAGCAACTTCAATATGCTTTGGTAAGTCATAATTATAACATAACTTAATTAATTTACCACAATTACAAACATGAGAAACTATCAACAATAATATTATCACTATAATATATAATTCTTGTGCATGCATTCTCTCTTTCTGAATTTTAATTAATTGTGAGAACTCTTTTTAACCATATGCCAATGTATATATATGTTATGTACATGCATGTGAAGTATACAAGGTTTTCAATTTTCACACTGCTTATATAGTAAGAACAATTATACAGTGTTTTTATATGTTACTCGAGAAAATAGCCAAATGACTCCTAGCCTATTACCGAATTTTCAACTACACATAAATACTTCACAGAAGTTCTATTACCCCTACCTCTTTAAAAGTGGAATATATAAACCCCTTAGTAATGAGTTGTGTGCAGTTAGAAATTTCGATATTTACTCCCTCTGCCTCATATTAGTTGTCAAGTCTATTAAAACTCTAAAACTACTTGTTCCAATCTACTTGTTATTTTACAAAATCAATATAAAATCCAAATGTACATAGTGACAAATTAAAAATAGATCTTTGCTTAACTATTTTGTCTCTTCCAAATTGTATATTTTTGTATACTAATGTGTGAATGTACAGCACCAAAAGGAGATGGGAGCCATTGGTGGAAGTGGAAATATGAGAGGAATTCATGAAGAAGTGTATCATCAAAGAGAAAGGGATTATGAGTACCAGATGCCATTTGGCCTACGATTTCAGCCAAATCTACATGAAAGAATGTAACATTATATTATTATTAATTAATTCCCACTTTATATTAAGATCTCTAATAATTTTAATTTGGGTTTCTACGAGCTAGAAACACTAATTAATTAACTCTAGTTATATGTGGTGAGTACTAGCTAAGACTTTGTTTCATGTTGAAATTATTACCTAATAGTTGGACTGACTTTTATGGGCTCTTCCCATGGTTTTAATTTACTGAAATGTAGTGACATATTTATATATTTTGCTCTGCTAATGATATATGTAAATGGCAGTTGCTCATTATATTATTATACTTACCTAGATACTATATTTTTACAATTTGTATTTTGGTCCAGATGGATTCTGAAAATTAGTAGTGAATGTACTTGTTTACGATGTATCTAGGATTTCTACTAGAATATTAAACTAGTTATTCCAGTGTCATGAACTTATATACTTTTTTTACCCATCTTTACTTGTCATAAACAGAGACTTAATTTTATTATATCACCTCTATTAATTTTAAGTCATCAAAATATTGAAAAATGAATAGTAGTAAAGAATAGCAAGGATAAAACAGATAAAAATTAATAAATTATTTCTTGATTTTTAAAACTGGACAAATAAAATTAAACAACTATTTTTAATATATTGGACAAGTAAAAATGGACGTAGGCAGAGAGAATAAGGCTATAGTTTATATAGAGAGAGGGAGACATCTTTTGATATGCCAATTACGAAATGTTTATTGTACTGAAGATTGAAGGGATCCCCCTATATTGTTTCAACTAAAATGTACGTAGTAGTAATTGCTTAATTTGTATAATAGTATATGTAATTAACTAAAAACCTACATATAACGTACTTTTGAATTCTCTCCTATGTCCCTATCTTGGTACCCAAATTCCACATTCCAGGATGGAACCGACGAAACTTCATTCCGACACTTGAAATTTTAAAAGACATCGAAAACCACTTTTTAACACTTAGTCTTTCAAATTCAAAAACTTTTATAATTCATAATTTTTTACCCAAAACTCGAAATTAATTTTCAAAAACTTAATTAGAAATGACTCGAAATCGATATTAAGAGGGATAAAATGATAATTTTACCCAAATTTCCAAAAATAACCTTCTGAATCATTACATTCTAATACTCATTTCATACTAAATAGTTCTATTAATTTTTATGGATGATTCTTTTGCAAAACTCTATCTCTTAGTTCTCATAAATATTCCTTGTTTCTTCATCCTCTATTAATTCAAAAAATATATTTTATTTCTCTAATTATTACCTTGATTGACCCTATATATCACACGTACATATTTTTCCTTTGCATTCACATTCACTATTGTTATTTTCATCACTACTGCCCTCTAATTCTTACTATGCGCATTTATTTGTTCTTCATCACTAGCTAATATAAACCCTACATCACACGTAAAAAATATCTATAGCGGCAATTAATTAACGATAATAGCTTAATTGTCATTAAATATGTACTTTTAGCGACAATTAGCAGTATTATTTATATATGTCCCTAAAGCCTTTAGCGACATTAGATCCAATGACAATTAACTAACACCGATAAAGGCTGTAACACTTTTTATTAATGTGTATATTTATTACCGCTAAAACGTGTTTTTGTTGTAGTGGAATAAGTATAGTTAAGTAGCTTTAAATTGGAATAACTAGTCTTAACTAGCATAAAGTAACATTAAGCAGAAATAAGTATCAGCAAGTAGCATTAAGAAGTAATCTACAACAGAAATAAATCCCATTAACTTAATTAATTTGTATAATATTCGTTCGGTCCAACAATAGTTGTTCACTATTGATTTGACACACATTTTAATGCTTTGAGAAATGTATTAGATACTGGATAGTATTTAATAGTAAGAGTAAAATGGACATAAAAGGATAAATTATCTCTTGATTTTCTAAACTGGACAAGCATAGTTGTACAACTATTTTTGGTATAGTGTATAAGTAAATATGAACGGAGGGAGTAGTAACTAAGACATTTCTTGATTATGTTGCTACAACATCTATTTTTCTTTAGAATACACGTGTCTGAAAATAAGTTAAGAGTGACAAACTGTAAATTAGAGTGATGCTCATAACGATCTATATATTATAATAAAGCTGGATATGAAAACGGTGATGTGGCGCTCTCTAAGGGCTTGATTCTTATTTATCTTTCTTGTAATTTTTTTGGCACTTTACTCTTATTTCTTTCAATTATTTTATTTTCATACCTCTTCACTTGCATTAAATTTACTCTTAATAAATATTAATAATGTTCATAACTCCTAACCTTTCATATTCATAACCCTCATATAATTCAATATACAAATTTATGACATCTTAAAATCACACTTATAAAAACCTATTTTAAGACATATTTGATGATTATTTTTTTACATGTTTCCTTATTTATCTCTTTTGTTGGTTAATTTTTGTCTTCTTTGATCTGATTTTGCAGGAGAGTAATCTATAATGAAGATTGTTAGACATTTTTGTGCAGTTCGATTTTATAAGGTAAAACTATTTGATGTGCCTAATATAATTCACTTTTTCTCTGTTGCAACTATACATTCAATATTATTATTATTAAATTCATGATAATATTAATCATGAATTTTTTTAGAAAAAATTGTTTGATTTTTTCTCTTTGTAGTTTATAGCGAATTTTTTTCTTCTTTTTGTAGTTTTTGGAGCCTTAGGTTATGTTAAGTTGATAACAAGATCCTTCTTTTATCTTTGAGTCATAATTAAATTTTCTTTAAAGTTTTTATTTGATTAGTTAACTTCATTTTTATATTTTTTGTTGTTATTGTTGTTGTAGGGTTAACTTACTTTGTTTTCATGTCAGGATATTTTTGAAAATAGAAGCTGAAAAGAAAGTCAACACATGCATGTATGCAAATCAATAAAGCATGTATATATAATTTTGTAGTCATGTAAATCAACTTTTAATAACTATTATGATAAAACATGAGAATGTAAAGTTAATTCATAATTTTTAAATAATTGTATAATTTATAAAAAGATGTTTATTGATATGGAACTTTGTAGTCTTCATATTTTTAGTTTTTTTTTTAATTTTATTATTATTAATATTAGAAGTTCTGAAGTTTTTGAGATTTTCAGAGATCACTATTACAATCTGTTTGGTCAGAAATTGAAATACAAAAGTATTTATTTAGGATAAAAATGATTTAGTAAAGTTGTTCTCTCTCAATCTACTTTCTTTACCAACATAAGAATTATTTAGATAAAAGAAAAGTGGTGTAGCACATGGCCAAGAATCTTAATTATCTTTTTTTTTCCTCATTTTATTTTTGACAATTTTTCTGTTTATTTATTTCTTATTATTGTACAAAAATGAATGTATCAATTACTACTCCTTCACTATTCATATTTTTTAATATAAAATTTAAGTATATTTAATTTCCATACTTAAATGACTCTTGATGATCATAACTCTTAAATTTTATTAATTATTATGTTCATGATATCATTTGATATTTCATATTGTTTTCCTATAAATAGAGGCATTATAAAAAAATGATCAAATTTATATGTATAGTAAATAGGAATTATATATATATATATATATAAGTTAACCGCAGGATCTAGGGGTATGGCGGTAGTCCGCCAAGCCGTCCAGACTCGTGGTCATTTAATATCATTATTTAAGAACAAGAACAAAAATATGCAAGATCATGTATATAGTTGATAGCTGTATGGTAATCTTTTACCCGAGCAAAGGGCCTGTCAAGATAATAATACGTACTTCTCGTCGAGCTCAAAACTAGCGGTTCTAACTGTTTTGCGGCCTTTGGCGCCCTTAACTCCACGGGCTGTAACGGCCTTCGACACAGCTTGCTAGGTGAGCTAAACAGAAGTAGTATTATATCGACTGTACCACCATCTCGAAACCAAGCTAAGAAGCTATATCATGATCCTTTATACTTAAGTAAAGTCTAGAACGAAACCATGAAGTTCATATAAGATATCCTAATTAGTTAACATAGATATGAAATCCTTAGCCGGACATAGTCACGGCCAGGGAGAGAGAGAAAGAAGAAAGAAAAATATATAAAACAAAATTGCTTAAAAAATAATGTAATTACCTTGAGACCAGTGTTGCAAACGATTCCTCGTTTATTTTCTTTGAAATTTTTCTATACACAAAAGTTAGAGAGAAAATGCAAAATAATTAAAAACTTCGTGTCTTTCTTATACAAAAGAGGGCACCTATTTATAATACAAAAAGGAAAACAAAAGGAATCTATGTACAGTAACAGTGGGTCCCGTATCTGGGTCCCATGTACAGTATATCTACTGTTTCTTGGGTCCGGCGGCTATGCCTTTAGTGAGGTCTTATCACTTCTCTTTTTCATTTAATTGACGGATCAATTCTTCCGCCTGTTGAATTTCAGTCTCCGATAGCATCATCGTCGGTGGTAATGACTGAGCGTCTTCGTCACACATATCATTGGTGCTTGACCCACTTTTCATCGAGGTGTCTGTTTTATCAAATTGATCTAGAGTCTGTAGTAAATTTCTTTTAACTTCCTCTAGATATTTGTTAATCATTTCGGTTTTATCACCTTCTTCAACTGAGATTCGTCGGGCAATCTGCTTGACGGAGCTATCTATCATAACACTACTCTTTTGGGGAGCGTTCTGATATTCTGTAATCCTCTCTTTTATAGAATCGAGAAGTTCTTGTCCGTATAATTTTTTCGTGCTGGGATCAGTTTTGATCAATTTATCCCAAAAGTTATTATAAAATGTCCGGTATAAGCAAGGGATTTTCTCATCAGTGAATCCCAATTCTGGCGTCCATTTATGAATCCACGGAATGGTGAATTCAATAAAAAAGTATATCTGGTCTATTTTATCCAGACAACATATATGGTCTTCATGGTATAACTTTGTTAGGGTAGGTGATATTTTTACCCATTCTTTGTATAACTTAAGGAATGATTCTGGCAATATTCTGGTGGTTGGGCCATGATAGGACCACCAATTTAAAAACCAGTTCAGGATTTTATCAGGAATTATTTTTGAACATACCTTTATAAACCAAGTATGTTTGAATCTGTTGTTATTATAATAAAGAACTTTTGAAAAAGCTTGGATATAATCCCAATAGGTGCAATTAATGGGACTTCCGTTAAGGCTTATCTGCCTTTCCTTCATTGTGGTGATCCCCCAATCTTCAACAGATATAATCTGTTTTATTATTATTTTTGAGAAGTTATAAACACTCGCATCAGTATTGTAACCGGAGAAATGCTGGAATTCCGCACTTCTTGTACTTATCAGAATGTTTTCATAGTACGAATGGGTTTTGTATGACTCACCCGAAAAATATAAACCGTTTATCAAATACCTCTGAAATATCTTCCAGGGTTCATTCTTTCTCTGAATCTCAGAGTTTTCAACAAGAAATATCATTTCTTGGTTGTCCAATCTT
>JAJONR010006440.1:0-24042 GCA_029582245.1 Solanum etuberosum
TTTGTTTGTTTCCCCCCCCCCCCCCCCCGCCCCCCCGTAAATACCAGAGATTTGAAGGGGATAAAATATGTCATTTGCCATACAAAATTTATATGAAGTAGACGTTTCCAGATCTAGTTGAACTAAAAAGTACCACAAGGATTGAAGATGATGACCAAAAACATCAAATTGGGAAGAAATTAAATAATTCCAACAAGGAAAACAACACTCAACAAAATGTTTATATTGTTCCTACAAGAGAGGTTGTGAAAAATATAGCAGGAGATGCCACCAAGGTGGGTCAATCAAGTAAAAACACTGAAGCTGTTAAAGTCACTAAGAAGGACACAAGAGACTTTAACAAAATTTCTTTTCAAAATAAGCTTAGAGCCAACAAGGAGAGAAAAGTTATGAAATGGATTGTGAGAAACAATGGCCATAATGTTGATCCAGCCAAACAAGGCCAAGCTTATCTAGAAATTCGTAATCAGTTAGAAAGAAAATCTGGAGTTATTATTATTCATTCACCTGAACACATCCCTGGAAAACTCATTAATATGATGGATAGTTCCAATGCTTCTATTCCTGCACAAAACTATTTTCAGCAGTTGGAGCTTTTGGTTAATGCACAAGACGGGGATGATAACAATTCAACTCATAATCAGAATTAAAAATAACACAAAGAACTGGTCATTTCTTCAGTTATTTCTTCTCAAAAAAAGAACTTGAGTAGCCTATGCTGATGAATAGAATGGAGTGAAAAGATTAATAATCTATCCTATGTTGATGATACAATACTATGTCGCTCGGGCCACAAAGGTTCAATTAAAAGGATAATATCAGTTCTTAGTAACTATGAAACGATATCAGGTCAACTCATCAATCTGAATAAAAGTTCTCTCTACCTACATGGAAAGATTCATGTTGTTGTGAGGAATAGAATCAGAAAGATTACGGAAATTGTTCTTGGTACTAAGGAGGAAGGTGGACTTGGTTTCAGATCAATGAACACTGTGGGAGACTCATTATTTGCTAAACTCTTGTGGAATTTTCGAACATCTACAAATTCTCTATGGGCTCATTACATTACATGTGGAATAAATAGAGCAAAAAAGAACCATCCAATTATGGCACAAGGTGTAGGGGTGTCACATGTGCAACTCGATAAAATATGTAGGCAATTATTTATGTGTCCGATACTTCTTAAAAAAAGAAATTATTATTTTTTTATCAAAAAATACTCTTGACTTGGTTGGTACCAACATAATTAGAAGTGTATATGAAAAATAGTAATGTTAAATTATTTGACAAAATAGAGAGGACCAACTTTGTTGTGAACAATAGATTCTATTGGTACCTCTTAAACAAATATCGTTCAAGTTTTCAAAATTAACCAAATGAATTATTCATCGGATAACCGCACGTTAGTAGATACTTTGAGTTCTAACACCTTCTCAAAGTGGAAATGTGAACCTCTTACTCATTTTCTCTAAATTCTTAAAAACTTTATCTGTTAAAGTGTTTTTAAATTAAGTTCTCTTAATTTCTTTGAAATATTAAGTGAAGACTCTTTCCAAGTATTTAAAAAAAAATTGTTTTATACTTAGAAAAATTCAAAAAGTGATTTTCAAAAAGTAAATCACATTTAACAGTTATCATTCGAAATAAGTATTAATTACCCAGTATATATGACCTTTTTGACTAGTTGCAGGGTGCTTCAGTGTTTTCAAAGATTGACATTAGCCCAGGGTACCATCAATTGAAAATAAGGCCCGAGGATATGCCTAAAATGTCTTTCAGAACTTGATATGGGCATTATGAGTTCTTGATAATGTCATTTTGATTGACCAACGCACCAGCGACTTTCATGAGTTTGATGAATAGTGTCTTCAAGTCATTTATGGTTTCCTTTGTGATTTTATTATTTACAATAATTTGATCTACTCCAATAGTAAAGAGCAGTATGCAAAGCATCTTCACATTGTTCTAGAGATTTTGGGGAAACAAAAATTGTATGTCAATTTGTCGAAGTGCGAATTTTTGTTTGACTTCGATTGCATTCTTAGGGCATGTAGTCTCAGAAAAAAGGGTGATGAAGGATCTCCAAAAGTATGAGAAAGTTAAGAGTTGGGTCTGGCCTAGCGCTGTGACTGAGTTTAGGAGCTTTGTGGGTCTGGCTAGCTATTATCGCAGGTTTTTCAAGTCTTTTGCTTTAGTTGCCACTCATTTGAAAAGATTGACATAGAAGGAGGCACCATTTGTAAGGTCTTACAAGTGTGAGGACATCTTCCAAAAGCTTAACACACTCTTGACTACATCTCCTATCATATAATTGTCGGTTGAATGTAAGGATTTCATTGTGTTTTGTGATGCTTCACATTTGGGAGATGTTTGTTTAGACTTTCGTTGATTTAATCATTTATTTTGAGACTTGAATTGTTTTGTTATGTTTCCCTATCTTATCCTAGATATTGCATGTGTTAGATGTTAATTTCAGGTTCGCCCAGAGGGAGTTGGTGTGGGTGTTGGTTACAATAGTTAAGGTTGTGATAAAAAGATACAAAAGAAATAAAATTCATTCAAAGAAAAACTCAAGAATGATAGTAAGAAGCAATGTGATATGAGGGATAAAATATCAAGGAGTGTATATATATACTGAGAGAAGTATTACAAAAACCCCTGGACTTGGCGCGTATTATTAGTTTTATCCTCGGATTATTGTTAGCCTTAAAAATATCCATATACTTAACTAAATGAACTTAAATACTGTAACACACCAGAAATTAGTAGGCTAAACTAGAGCTTAACGTGAGGGTTAGAGTCGTAAACGTACATCTCCGTACCTAAAAATATAGGGTTTCATGTTAGAACGTTAAGGTACAAACCCCCAAGGACCAACCATGGGTCCTTGAGGAAGGCACTTAGAGGTTGCCTGGACAGTGACCTACGGAGGGCACCTATGCCTCGTGGGTCAGGACACGCCTCGTAAGTGAGGGGCGTACGTCAAGGCCTGGAAAACAAGTTCGAGAGCCTCAACCCACGGTTCACCAGCACGCCACGTGAGTCCATCCACGGACCGTGGTCGTGGGTTCGTGGGTGAGGCATGAAACTGCCTTTTGGCAGTTACCCTTAGGGGCACTTTGGGGTTTTCTATTTTAAGTTAGTATTAAGTGACTTCATTTTACACTAAATTAGACTAACTATATAATGATTTAAGACCCCCAAATTAAGTCATCTTCCTCATAATTCCAAAATCCCAAATCAAAACCAACTTTTCCCCAAAATTCTCTCTCTAAGAACTTCAAGGAAGAAGAAGAAGAAAGTGGAAGCTAGGGTTGAAGGAGCAAGATTTTCTACTCAAATTCATTGGGATTCATAGCTAAGGTATGATATCTCTTCATCCATGGATAGAATTCATCCACGGAGCCCCTTCAAAATCTCCAATTTCAAAGCTAGAAATCTCAAAAGTTAGAGTTTGACTTCAATCTCATGGATTCCTTTCAAATTTATTTTTAATGATTGGATTATGTTTTATTATGGATATATTGATGATTTTATATGGTTTTAAGTTGAATTCCCCAAAAATCCATGAATTCCCCTATTTTCCCAACTTGGATCTCAAAGTGTGGGTATTGATTGATGCAAGTAGAATATGATAGGATTATTCATATAGTAATTGAACTACTTGAATTATGTTATCATTCATGTCTAATGTAGTAATTCTAGATGTGTTGATGAATTATGATCTATGGTCCTTGAAGGGAAATGTCTGAGAATTATGCATGATTATGAGGGTTATGTATATGTTTTAAGAATACTTTGAGAGTAAAGTGAATATGATTATGATCTAATTGTTGTTGTGTTGGAAGGTTATACTCGTATACACACTTATGTATGATTATGATATGATGTAAAATGTTTTCTCTTGGAATCATGGGAAAAATCTACGGAAACGGGCACCCGGATGAAGAAAAAATATCCCCTCCCTTTTACTAAACCATGGGGAGCCCCAAGTAGTTTATCGGAATCTCTGGTTCGATCAGGACCAGGAGCCCCATTCATTCGTTTATGGGAGCGACTCTCTGTTCCCATTCTCCACCGGTAGGATTGGTAGCATCCCCCCTCAAGGCACGATTCCGAGACAGAATCTCTTGAAAGAGAAAAAAACATTCATGTTTTCTCTCCCTGATTTGCAAGATTCTAAGGTTGAAAGGCTATTCTCACCTATTGAATCTATGAGCTATAGTATGAATTATGTTGGATTGAGTGTCTAAACATTCTTCCATGAATATGAATTTATGTCAAGACTTAATATGTAATACATGGTGATTATGCTTAGCACCGAGTGGTTATTGAATATGAGATGGAAGCTTTTACACTAGTTGAGTCCGGCTTCCCAATGAAAGCCTTTACCGTAGTTGAGTTCGGCTTTTCAAATGGGTTCCTTCTACCTTAGTTGAGTCCGGGTTCCCAAAGTATGTATCTCATGAGATGAAAACCTTCTACCTTAGTTGAGTCCAGGTTTCTAGTAGCAATCTCCTTATCCCATAAACTATGTGCCCCCATAGGTTATTAGCTAGTGGATCCACCTAAGATAAAGTTATCGATTCTACCTTAGGCAAGTAGACCAACCCTTTTCGGTGAGGGAGAAGTTCCCATCACCGGATTCCATGTTAAGCTCACATGGTCTAATGTCGGTTAAGGCTTATTTCCCACTATGACAAAATACGAACAAGAACATGAATTATGAACTATGGCTATTCAAGAAGCTTTGCTTTGTATGAGTAGGATTATGGGATCTTATTCATGCATTGCACAAGTAGACTTTGAGGGTTTTTGTGGTGTGTTCTCTTTGATATGGTGATATATGTAATGAATATGCCTATGACTTATGGTTCTCCATTATCATCAAATGATGCTTTAACTTAGTAAATTGTATGCATTCAACTAAAATATTCTTTTTAGCACATTTTCAAGGTTTTCATGCATGGCTATCATACTTGGTGCATTTTTGTACTAACCCATATTTTCTACATTTTTCACAAGTGTAGGGTCCGGTGTTTGAGGTGATCTTCATTTGGTTCAAGCTTGGATTCGACTATTCTCCTTGCTTTTGGTGAGTCCTCATGATTAGAGGACGGGAGATTCACTTGAGTTTCATTTCTAGTAATTCATTTTCGGACTATGTTTGTATGGGCTGTGTCCCTTATCATTTGAACTATTGTAATAGATAGTTATATTTAGACAAGTCTAAACTTTCGCTTTGCTTTTAAGAAAAACTTTTAAGACTTGAAATGTGTTATACTCTTTATTGTTCTATGCTTATGTTATGATATGCTAAGTGTCTTACATGGTGCCTTTCGGGGTTCTATATGCCTTGTTACGTCTAGGGGGTACCCCTGGGTCGTGACAAACTTAGTAATCAGAGCACAAGGTTTATAATGATTCTAGGATGATGTCTCATAAGCCACGTCTAGTAGAGTCTTGTTCATGAGTGTGAAGCGCGCCACATTTATGAATGAGAGGCTATAAGATGTTTAGGAAACTATACTTCTTTCATTACTCTTAAGTCGTGCCTTAGAGTTTAAATCTATAAAGTCTCTCTCCTAATCCTTCTCTTGTGTCTTTAGGATATGAATACACGAAGGGCTAACACTAGAAGGATGGAAGATGAGAATGTGAATCAAGGAGTTCCTCCTCAAGATAACCAAGCTCCGGTTGATCCCGTGGTTGAGAATGTGACCCATGCGGAGCTTAGATCTACTATACAAATGTTGGCTCAAGTCATGACGGCTCAAGCCAATAGAGAAGTGGTAGCTTCGGTAAATACTAATGTGAATTCGGCTACTTCAAGGGTTAGGGATTTTACTAGAATGAACCCTCCCCAGTTTCATGGCTCCAAAGTTGGAGAGGATCCTCAAGAATTTATGGAAGAGGTTTATAACATACTTGACATTATGGGGGTGACTTTGGTAGAGAAAGCGGAGTTAGCCGCTTACCAATTAAAGAGTGTTGCTCAAGTATGGTATACTCAATGGAAGAACAATAGGCCGGTAGGAGCGGGGCCGGTTGAATGGGAAATGTTCAAATCAACATTTCTTGATAGATTCTTTCCCCGAGAGTTGAGGGAAGCTAAGGTGGAGGAATTCATTAACCTTCGTCAAAAAGGTATGTGTGTGAAAGAGTATTCCCTAAAATTCACTCAATTGTCCAAGTATGCTCCAACTTTGGTGTCAGATTCAAGGGATGAGATGAGTAGGTTTTTGACGGGTGTGTCCGACTTGGTTGAAGAAGAATGCCGTACGACAATGCTCCATCATGACATAGATATCTCAAGGCTTATGGTGTACGCTCAACAAATTGAGGAGTCAAAACTCAAGAAGAAGAATAGAGAGGTGAAAAGAGCTAGAACCGGTGATGGGAACTTCTCCAATGCTAGGTCCGATGGACAAGGACGACCAAGGTTTAGACAAGGGTTTTCCAACCAAGGCTCCTTTAGTGCTCCAAGGGTTAACAAGGATAGAGTTGCCAACCCTAATCCTCAAGGGGGTAATAGTGGTGGTTCTTATGTTGCTAGGCCTAATTGTGCAAAATGTGGTAGAAAGCATGATGGTAAGTGCCTAGTTGGCACCGATGGGTGTTTTAGTTGTGGGAAGATTGTCCACAAGATGAGAGATTGTCCAATGCTCAATGTTAAGGGAAGAGAAGATAAACAAGCTCCTCCAAGCGGTTTAAACTCCAATGCCCAAACGCAAAACTGCTTTTATGCTCTTCAATCCCGAGGTGACCAAGAGAGCTCCCCGGATGTGGTGACCGGTATGTTAAAAGTCTTTCTTATTGATGTGTATGCCTTGCTAGATCCCGGTGCTACTTTTTCCTTTGTGACACCTTATGTGGCCATGAAGTTTGATATGCTCCCTGAAGTGTTATTAGAACCTTTTTCGGTTTCTACCCCGGTTGGTGATTCGGTGGTGCCTAAGAAAGTTTATAGAAGATGTCCCATTTCCTTGTCCTATAGAGTTACTCTTGTTGACTTGGTAGAGCTTGACATGTTAGACTTTGATGTGATTCTTGGTATGGATTGGTTGCATGCATGTTATGCCTCTATCGATTGTAGAACTCGGGTGGTTAGATTCCAATTTCTGAATGAGCCTATCTTAGAGTGGAAGGGGGGAAATTCTATGCCTAAAGGTCAATTTGTCTCTTGTCTTAAAGCTAGGAAGATGATCTCCAAAGGGTGTATTTACCATCTTGTTAGGGTGAGGGATGTTGAATCCGAAACCCCTTCTCTAGAGTCGGTTCCCGTGGTTAATGAGTTCCCGGAAGTTTTCCCCGATGATTTTCCCGGTATTCCTCGCGAGCGGGAAATAGATTTTGGTATTGACCTTCTTCCGGATACGCAACCTATCTCTATTCCTCCTTATAGAATGGTTCCGACGGAGTTAAAGGAGTTGAAAGAACACCAGAAGGATCTATTAGACAAGGGTTTTATTCAACCTAGTATCTCTCCATGAGGTGCTCCGGTGTTGTTTGTTAAAAAGAAAGATGGATCTCTTAGAATGTGCATCGATTATCGTCAGTTGAACAAAGTGACCATTAAGAACAAGTATTCCCTTCCAAGAATAGATGACTTGTTTAACAAACTTCAAGGGGCTATTTATTTCTCCAAGATTGATCTTCATTCGGGTTATCACTAATTGAGGGTGAGAGTGGTTGATATTCCCAAGACGGCCTTCCGAACTCGATATGGTCACTACGAGTTTCTAGTAATGTCCTTTGGTTTGACTAACGCCCGGACGACGTTCATGGACTTAATGAATAGAGTGTCCGACAATATCTTGACACGTTTGTAATCGTGTTTATCGATGATATTTTGATCTATTCAAGGAGTGATGATGAACATGTTGACCATTTGAGAGTTGTATTGCAAGTTCTTAAAGACCATCAACTTTTCGCAAAGTTTAGCAAGTGTGAATTTTGGTTAAGGTCCGTAGCATTCCTTGGTCATATTGTGTCAAGCAAGGGTATAGAGGTAGATCCTAAGAAGACGGATGCGGTCAAGAGTTGGCCTAGACCTCTATCTCTCTCTGATATTAGAAGCTTTTTGGGTTTGGCAAGTTACTATAGAAGGTTTGTTGAGAGGTTTTCTTCCATTGCTTCTCCTTTGGCGACCTTGACTCAAAAGAAAGCTAACTTTGTGTGGTCGGAAGCTTGTGAGAAGAGTTTCCAAGACTTGAAAGGTAGATTTACTTCTGCTCCGGTGTTGACCTTACCGGAAGGTACAGATGGTTTTGTGGTGTATTGTGATGCCTCTAGAGTTGGGTTAGGATGTGTACTTATGCAAAATGGTAAGGTGATTGCCTATGCTTCAAGGAAACTTAAAGTCCATGAGAAGAATTATCCTACCCATGACCTTGAGTTAGCGGCGATTGTCTTTGCCTTAAATGTATGGAGGCATTATCTATATGGAGTGCATGTTGATGTGTTTACCGATCACAAGAGTCTTCAATATGTGTTTAGTCAAAAGGACTTGAATCTTCACCAAAGGAGGTGGTTAGAATTATCGAAGGACTATGACATGAATGTCCTTTATCACCCCGACAAAGTTAATGTGGTAGCGGATGCTCTTAGTAGATTGTCCATGGGTAGTGTGGTTCATGTAGAGGACGAAAAGAAAGAATTGGTTCGTGATGTGCATAGATTGGCCCGACTAGGTGTCCAACTAGTGGATTCCACCAAGGGTGGTGTAATGGTCCATAATGGTTCCGAATCGTCCTTTGTAATGGAAAGTATAAACAAGGCGTTGATCCTATATTAGTTGAGTTGAAGGAGTCTGTACTCAAGAAATCCGTTGAGGCTTTCTCCCAAGGGGGAGATGGGGTGCTTAGGTACCAATGTCGATTATGTGTTCCGGATGTAGATGGCCTTAGGGAGCAAATTTTAGAGGAAGCTCATGGTTCTCGGTATTCTATTCATCCGGGAGCCACCAAGATGTACCGTGATCTACGCGAAGTCTATTGGTGGAATGGGATGAAGAAAGATATTGCGGGATTTGTAGCCAAATGCCCGAATTGTCAACAAGTTAAGGTAGAGCATCAAAGGCCGGGAGACTTATCCCCAAATATACCAATTCCCACTTGGAAGTGGGAAGATGTGAATATGGATTTTATTGTGGGTTTGCCTCGCACCCGAAGACAACATGATTCTATTTTAGTCATTATAGATCGGATGACAAAAACAGCACACTTTATTTCCGTCAAGGTTTCTTTTTCGTCGGAATACTATGCCAAGATATATATAAAAGAGATAGTGAAGTTTCATGGGGTCCCTTTATCTATTATTTCGGATCGGGGTCCTCAATTTACTTCACACTTTTGGAAGTCATTCCAAAAAGGGCTTGGTACTAAGGTTAAGCTTATCACGGCTTTTCATCTCCAAACCGATGGGCAAGCAGAGCGTACCATCCAAACATTAGAGGATATGTTAAGGACATGTGTTATAGACTTCAAGGGTAATTGGGATGACCACTTGCCTTTAATAGAGTTTGCCTACAATAATAGCTATCACTCAAGTATCGGTACGACTCCCTTTGAAGCCTTGTATGGTAGGAGATGTAGGTCTCCGGTTGGTTGGTTTGAGGTTGGTGAAATTGCTCTAATTGGTCCCGAACTAGTTTATGAGGCCATTGAGAAAGTCTGACTCATTAGAGAGAGGTTGAGGACGACCCAAAGTCGGAAAAAGTCTTATGCCAATGTTAGAAGAAGGGACCTAGAATTTGAGGTTAATGATTGGGTCTATCTAAAAATCTCACCTATGAAAAGTGTGATGAGATTTGGCAAGAAGGGAAAACTTAGTCCCCAGTATGTGGGCCCATACCAAATTTTGAAACGTGTTGGGAAAGTTGCCTATGAGTTAGACTTGCCAAATGAGTTGGCTCCGATTTATCTGGTGTTTCATGTTTCTATGCTTAAGAAGTGTATTGGAGATCCGGTGTCCATTATTTCCCTAGAAGGGTTGGGAGTTGACGAAAGTCTTTCATATGAAGAAGTTCCGATAGAAATCCTAGACCGGCAAGTCAAGAGATTGAGAAACAAAGAAATAGTTTCCGTGAAAGTTTTATGGAGAAATCATTTAGTTGAGGGTGCTACTTGGGAGGCCGAGGCCGATATCCTCATCTCTTTCCTTCTACTCCTATTCAAGCTTGAGGTAAGTAATTCCTCTTGAGTTTTCTAGTCTTGGGAGTCATGTGTGCTATATGTGTTTTCCATGATTTCCTTATGTTATGCATGTTCTTGAGAAATTCATGTTTAGTAAGAAAGTGAGTTTTCATGATTTATGTGTTCCCCATGTTGTTGTGCATTTAGTATGAGTTGTATATTGGACTTCATGAAATGAGTTGATGAATATGCTTTAGTATGCTTTTGAGAGTAATTGCATATAGGGTCCATGATATTGTGTTGAGCATGCTTTTAGTTGGAGAAGGTAGTTCCTCCTATGAATATGAAATATGTTGAGTTGTAATGCATAATGGGTTGTTAGATGTAGTTCCTACTTCCTTGTGATGCATTGATTATGGTTGAGTTGAAGTTTCCTCCTTAGAATAGTGCATTATTTTGATGTTTCATGCATGTTGGGCTACTAGTTTTGAGTCTTTAATTCCGTAAGATTTTAGATCGTCATTCGAGAACGAATGTTCCCAAGGGGGAGATAATGTAACACACCGAAAATTAGTAGGCTAAACTGGAGCTTAACGTGAGGGTTAGAGTCGTAAACATACATCCCGTACCTAAATATATAGGGTTTCGTGTTAGAACGTCAAGGTACAAACCCCCAAGGACCAACCATGGGTCCTTGAGGAAGGCACTTAGAGGCTGCCCGGGTAGTGACCCACGGAGGGCACCCACGCCTCGTGGGTCAGGCCACGCCTCGTGGGTGAGCGGCGTATGTCAAGGCCTGGAAAACAAGTTCCAAAACCTCAACCCATGGTTCACCAACACGCCACGTGAGTCCATCCACAGACCGTGGTCGTGGGTGAGGCCTGAAACTGCCTTTTGGCAGTTACCCTTAGGGGCACTTTGGGGTTTTCCATTTTAAGTTAGTATTAGGTGACGTCGTTTTAGACTAAATTAGACTAACTATATAATGATTTAAGACCTCCAAATTAAGTCATCTTCCTCATAATTCCAAAATCCCAAATCAAAACCAGCTTTTCCCCAAAATTCTCTCTCTAAGAACTTCAAGGACGAAGAAGAAGAAAGTGGAAGCTAGGGTTGAATGAGAAAGATTTTCTAGTCAAATTCATTGGGATTCATAGCTAAGGAATGGTAGCTCTTCATCCATGGAGCCCCTTCAAAATCCCCAATTTCAAAGCTAGAAATCTCAAAAGTTAGGGTTTGACTTCAATCTCATGGATTCCTTTCAAATTCATTTTTAATGATTGGATTATGTTTTATTATGGATATATTGATGATTTTATATATTTTTAAGTTGAATTCTCCAATAATCCATGAATACCCCTATTTTCCCAACTTGGATCTCAAAGTGTGGGTATTGATTGATGCAAGTAGAATATGATAGGATTATTCATATAGTAATTGAACTACTTGAATTATGTTATCATTCATGTCCAATGTAGTAATTCTAGGTATGTTGATGAATTATGATCTATGGTCCTTGAAGGGCAATGTATGAGAATTATGCATGATTATGAGGGTTATGTATATGTTTTAAGAACACTTTGAGAGTAAAGTGAATATGATTATGATCTAATTTTTGTTGTATTGGAAGGTTTTCCTCGTATACACACTTATGTATGATTATGATATGATGTGAAAGGTTTTCTCACAATATGATGATTCTAAGGTTGAAAGGCTATTCTCACCTATTGAATCTATGAGCTATAGTATGAATTATGTTGGATTGAGTGTCTAAATATTCTTCCATGAATATGAACTTATGTCAAGACTTAATATGTAATACATGAGAATTATGCTTAGCACCGAGTGGATATTGAATATGAGATGGAAGCTTTTACACTAGTTGAGTCCGGCTTCCCAATGAAAGCCTTAACCATATTTGAGGCCGACTTTCCAAATGGGTTCCTTCTACCTTAGTTGAGTCCGGGTTCCCAAAGTATGTATCTCATGAGATTGAAACCTTCTACCTTAGTTTAGTCCGGGTTTCTAGTAGCAATCTCCTTATCCCATAAACTATGTGCCCCCATAGGTTATTAGTTAGTGGATCCACCTAAGCTAAAGTTATCGGTTCTACCTTAAACAAGTAGACCAACCTTTTTCGGTGAGGGAGTCACCGAATTCCATGTTAAGCTCACATGGTCTAATGTCGGTTAAGTCTTATTTCCCAGTATGACAAAATACGAACAAGAACATGAGTTATGAACTATGGCTATTCAAGAAGCTTTGCTTAGTATGGGTAGGATTATGGGATATTATTCATGCATTGCACAAGTAGACTTTGAGGGTATTTATGGTATATTCTCTTTGATATGGTGATCTATGTAATGAATATGGTTATGACTTATGGTTCTCCATTATCTTCAAATGATGCTTTAACTTAGTAAATTGCATGCATTCAACTAAAATGTTCTTTTTAGCATGTTTTCAAGGTTTTCATGCATGACTATCATACTTAGTACATTTTTGTACTAACCCATATTTTCTACATTTTTCACAAGTGTAGGGTTCGGTGTTTGAGGTGATCTTCATTTGGTTCAAGCTTGGATTCGACTATTCTCCTTGCTTGTGGTTAGTCCTCATGATTCGAGGATGGGAGATTCACTTGAGTTTCATTTCTAGAATTTCATTTTCAGACTATGTTTGTATGGGCTGTGTCCCTTATCATTTGAACTATTGTAATAGATGGCTATATTGAGACAAGTCTAGACTTCCGCTTTGCTTTTATAAAAAACTTTTAAAACTTGAAATGTGTTTTACTCTTTATTGTTCTATGCTTATGTTATGATATTCTAAGTGGCTTACATGGTGCCTTTCGGGGTTCTATGTACCTTGTTACATCTAGGGGGTACCCCTGGGTCGTGACAAATACACTCTCGATCTGCCACATGGCATAGAAAGTGATTTGAAACTCTTGTAGGAGCATGAGACTCTTAATAAAAATTCGAGAGAAGTGTTGTAAACACCCCTGAACTTGACAAGAATTATTACTTTCATCCTAGAACTATTGATAGTATTAAAAACACCCCTCCCCTTAACTAACTGAACTTAAATATACCTCCAATCTTGCAAGATGGGAAAAACAAGAACTCCACCCAACAGACCTTTTTCCTATAATTTTTTCACCCAAAATAATATGTCCGCACTAAGACCCAAATTTTTTAAGAAGATAATCATGTAATCGTAGTTCTTATAATAAATATTAATTATTATTAATTGAAATAGTTGGAGAAGGTGTAAGTACAAATTTTGTAATAAATTAAGGAATGTAAAAATGTTGAACTAATTATTGGCCCCTTGAGACTGAAGACTGTAACAACATTCCTTCAGTTACTTTTTACATAATTAAATGGTGAGGCCCATAAGCTATACTATTGAAATCAAAATGAAGTACAGGCCCAATCCAAAAACAGATAGGGCTAAAGAAAAACAATACAAAAGTAGCTAAAAAGACAGCAAAACCTAAAAAGGTAGTCAAAGTGGAAAGGAAAAGATATAAGCTTCTTAGAGTTTTCATATCGATTTCACCGCCGTGGCTTGAACTCTGATCAGTCGCCCAACATAATTATGAAATCTCAGCTTTCCCTGTCTCATACCGACATAAGCTCCCTTTAATGAAGCTCCACTTCATATGAACTTCAAGATCACATCGACTGTGACATTATATCGGCATCTTCTTAAATCAATTTGAAAAGCTGTGAGATGCTAGAAAGAAAAACTACTGATGAGGTAGGTTTCCTTTATTCATCCAAACTTCTATTAACACCAAGTGATATATTTATAGAAATAAATATATTCTAAGCTCTGTTATCTTTTATAAATTGTACACTATTCAATTATTTCACAAATCCTTGCATCTTACTCGTAGACTAGTAGTCAAAAGAAAACTCAATCTTATCATGTTGTTATGTTATTCTTCTAAGCATTATATGTGAATTATAAATCATTTTCTCGAGTATAATATTTAATGGGTTGAATTCCATAATCTCCATTCAAATCTTAGACCTTTGAATTGAAAAATTAACTCAATTTTGCTTATATGATTTATGGGACTGCACAAACCTTTTAGTGAGATTGCATTTGTGGAGAAAACAATGGGATAAAAATTCAAATACACTACTAACAAACTTCAGGTCCTGATTTCGTACTATTTTTGAAACCTCTATGCTCTCACCAGGTACGTGATACTGTTAACCAACAAAAATAGCTTCAGAATTTAAAAGTTTGCTACTATTATGTATCAATTGTGAACTCCTGCATGCTTCTTATCTATACTTGTATATCTAACTGTTATTTGATACTTGTGAAATGTGAAAATCTAATTAGAATTCGTAGAGTCTGTCTGCTTGATTCTTATGTATGGAGTGTTACATTTTTCAGAATTTATTATCTTCTTGGCTACTATTGGGACTTTCTGACCCAATTTGTCATTACCCAAAGGAATCTCGTGCGAAATCCCAAAATTTTTGGAAATACGGTGCCAAATTCAAAAATTTGAGCACACAACAAAATTGACTTATTTTATATTGATCAGGCTAACGTCAGCGTACCATAGCGGTAAGCCTTCCACTATGGCAGCACCGCTATAGGGCCTGCACGACCATTATAGTGGACTATGTGAAATCAGACCATTGTTAATGTGATTTATTTTATTTTCCTCCCACTTTTGAAAGAATGAAATAGACGAGGACTGCTTCAAAAACCCCTATGTAGGCACCCAGGGCAGGAGAGCAATGGAGGGGAGAGATTACAATAAGAGAGGTGAAAACCCAAGGAATTCTAATCCTTGTTCGTCACAGTTTTCTCTCATGGAGCCGAAAGCTTATAGTAAAGGTTCATCAATAGATTCTTGGCGCTTAGGTAGGCTAGGTTTTTTTTTTAAACTGAGTTAAACCCATCTTTACCTACATCATATCTTGTGTATGTTCAGAGTTTGCATGCATAGGCTTTTGTGCTCTGAGTTGGACGGTTAGGCTTATGCCTAAGGTGGTTAGGCCGATAATAGCAGTTAGTAATTTGAGGTTGTTCTATGATATGGTTGTGTCTTGTCTTGGGAAGGGAAGTTATGGGCGAAGAATCTAGGATGATTAAGGACTGTCTAGAAGGTTACCTTTCAGTAGGTGATAGTTGTGTGTTTTCCAAGTTATGTATGTATGCCTGTCTACTACTTTATAGTATCACTTGTGCAATGCATGTTGGGGAAAACATAAGAAAGTATATGAAATGACATTATGTTGATAATCTTATGCAATGAATCTATTTACTTTACTTGTGGTTTCAAGTGTTATTGATAATCTCCTGCAGTGAACCAGTGATGGCCACCTTCGATCATTGGGCGAATAGTAGTGGCTGGTAAAGCCCTTTAAAGTAGGACAAAATACCTCTCACAATATTTCTCTTCCACTAGTGTGTTCTGCAACCATGTCATATGCATCTCCCTTAGATTGGCATCATAGGCTGCATTAGAGACCTTTGGCACCCTAGTGCCTCATTTATAGACTGGGCATCTAGGGGACGTTCACTCCTCGAATGCGGATGGTGGGGTTGGGAGAATCCCATAGAACAATAGGGAGGATGGAATAAAAATCCCTTACCCACCCGACCTGCAAGAAGGGATGAGCCACCACAAAAAAACCACAATTGAACTCCTAAATCCGGTTATACGAAACACTAGCTTGTTTGGCTGCTCCCTTCATCTTGAAAACACGTTGTAACGACCTAGACAACTAGTGATATTGTCCGCTATGGGCCTAGGCCCGCACAAATTTAAAATGTGTCACTAATTGGTAAGGCATTCTTACTTATCTATCCAACATCTCTCCTATGTTTTACCGATGTTGGACTTATAATCTTAAATTGAGGTGTCACATAGACCTCATCTATGGACTCAACATCATCGATGAGATTTTCCCCACCATATGGGATTCACCTAGACTCACCACTTAGGTTAGCCCCGTCTTATCGGGATTTGCATAAACTCAGTTGAACTCTAGCCCACATAGACAAGGGTAACACATGAGTGGCTCTACTACCATTTGTAACAGCCCAACCCACTAGTGATATTGTTCACTTTGGGCATAGGCCCGCACGACTTTAAAATGCGTCACTAATTGGTAAGGCCTGCTTACTTATATACCCAAAGTCTCTCCTATGTTTTGCCGATGTGGGACTTATAATCTAAAGCTGAGGTGTCACATAAAACCCTCTATGGACTTAGAATCCTCACTGAGGTTTGCCGCACCGTATACACTTTTCCTGAACTCAGCATTGAGGTTTGCCCCTCCTTACCAAGATTTGCCTAAACTTAATTAAACTTTGATCCATATCAACAATGCTGACACATGAGTGGCTCTGATACCAAGTTTGTTACGACCTGAGTCTATTCCCCAGTCGAGACACGGTACCTAAGACCATGAATGATCCCGTGATAACCATTGACTTAACATATCAGACATATCATATAAACTATTGCAAAACTGAAGCATATGCTTAATAAAGAATTCAATAAACTTCGTGATATTACATTACTAGTCTGAATAAAGTATCTATTACTTTAGAATAAAAATATAAGTCTGCCCGGACAGGGCCCTCAACTACCTCAAAACAAACACAACATAAGGAAAAACGTTGACAGTCTAAAACAATAGAGTCCCCAAATAAGAAGGGCTCACCAAAAGCTAACTGAGAGTGCTGCAATATCACTCGCCATGAATTTGAGTGCAAATATCATAATCTACATCATAAAAGGATACAACACAGAGAAATATATGCGTCAATATGTGGAATGTACTGCGTAAGTAAGGGAGGACACTAGCTAAATCATTTAAAGAATCATGAACAAGATAGTAAAAGAAGATTTCCAAGATCATATTTATGTATACATATGATCTTGGAAATCTTATTTCACTATCTTGTTCATAATTCTTTAAATTATTTAGCTAGTATCTCTCTTTACTTAGTACATTCCACGTACTGACGCATATATTTCTCTGCGCTGCATATTTTATGATGTAGATTATGATATTCGCAGTCAAATTCATGGTTAGTGAGGTTGCAGCACTTTGAGTTAGCTTTTGGTGAGCCCTTCTCATTTGGAGACTCCGTTGTTTTAGACTGTTAAATTTTTTCCTTGTGTTGTCTTTGTTTTGAGGTAGTTGGGGGCCATGCCCGGTAGACTTATATTTTCATTCTAAAGTAGTAGATGCTTTATTCAGACATTAGTAATGTAGTCTCATGGAGTTCATTAAATGCTTTATTAAGCATATGTTTTAGTTTCCGCAATAGTGCATATGATATGCCTGATATGTTAAGGGATAGCCCGGGATCATTCATGGTCTGAGGTATCGTGTCTCAACTAGGGTATAGACTAGGGTCATAATAAACTTGGTATTAGAGTCACTCTTGTGTTAGCCTTGTTGATGTGGGTCAAAGTTCAACTGAGTTTAGGAAAATCCTAGTATGACGGGGTAAACCTCAGTGTAAAGTCTAGGTAAATCACATATGATGGGGGAAAACCTCAGCGAGGATGCTGATTCTATAGTGGGGGTGTATGTGACACCCTAACTTAATAGTATAAGTCTCACATCGATAAAACAAATTAGAGATGTTGGGTATATAAGTAAGTGCTCCATTCCAATTAGTGACTCAATTTAAATCCGTGCGGTCCTGAGCTCAATCAGAAAAATATCACTAGCGGGCTCGACCATTACACTCGCTCCAGACAAAATACCATCCGCCAGATTTTGTGCAACCTTTCCTGGCTAGTTATGTCGATAATTTTCTCATAGGGGTAGTCTAGTCCCTCAATTATGTCCATTAGATAACCTGCAACATGAGAAGTATGAATTAGAAGTCTCAACGCATACTAAAAAGTGTGTGTAATAGAGAAACCAATATTTAGACCAGATTGGAGGTTGCCGAGTTCTACCCCCCACACTATAATGCGATTGTAAGTGCTTTTGCGATGGGGGTGCGCCATAGTGGTTCTGCATGAGCTATAGCGGGAAGAGGGGGAGGGGGGGGCATAGCGACAACCTATCAGCTATAGCGGCCTCCCACCATAGCGCGATGCAAGGGCGCAATAACGGCCTTCATCATCCCAGAATGTGAAGAGGCGCATCAATGACACCCCTTAGCCCAAAAATCCTATTTTCATTAAAAATTCTACATATCAGTGTTCCTAAAGTACCCAACTATCTATATATGCAATGATCTAGGCATTTCAACTCCTAAATCATGATCGTATCTTAGTTTTCTACCAAGAAACGCCCTCCTACTTTCCCCACCATTTTGGAACCAATCTCGCCCCTATTTCTCGTGATCCTTACGCCCAAAATGCTCTAGTGGCATTGTAAATGTAAGTGTAAACCCCATATTTAAACAATTTCAATGATTAAATACAATATTTTTAATATTTTAATATCAACCCAAACTCTATTCTAGTCTATCATTTCCTTTCATGCAATCACCCTTATGCATAAAACAAAGTAAAGAGAGTAGAGTGGATGATAATTACCTTAGTTTTGATGTTCTGATTGGAGTGATCAAAAAGGGTTTAGGGAGAATTTCAAAGAGTTCAATAAGAGAGAAATGGGCATAAAAACCCATTCCCCCCCCTCTTATTTCTGCTTTTGATTTCGACTAGTCGCTATAGCGAGATCCATATTAGTGGATGGGAAGAAAATTTTGTTGTGGCTTTTGTGCGTCTGAAATTTTTTCCCGGTAGTCTTGGGTACGTGGTAGCATTTTAATACTTGTGCAGAGAGGAGTATTTCATTAACATCATCCAAACCATCTGGTAAACCTCATTAACTAGTCTGTCTTCCTTCCACGCAGATGGCCATTCGAAGATGAACGATAGATAAATTGGTATTTATTGTAACTACTCAATATGTCATTACTCAAAGGCATCTCATGTGTGAAATCCTAAGGTTTTGAAATAGGGTGCCAAATTTAAAAATTTAAGCACACAATGAAATTATCTTATTTTAAAATTGATCGGGTTAATGTCAGCCCGCCATAATGGGAGGCCTCCCGCTATGGTGGCACCGCTATAGCCCTTGCATGGCCGCTATAACAGGATGATGGAAAATAACACCCAAGTTAATGAAACTTCTTTTATTTTCTTTTCATTTTTAAAGGAGGAAATAGACTAGGGATGCTCTAAAAAAACTCTCTGAAGGCACCCAAGGCATGGGAGCAAGGGATGGAAGAGATTAAAGCAGAAGGGAGGTGAAAACCCAAGAAATTTTGGTCTGCATTCATCATAGTTTGCTCTTACAGAGCCAAAAGCTCATAGTCAAGGTTCAACAGCTGATGCTTGTCGCCTAGATAGGCTAGATTTTCTTAAACTGAGTATTTAGACCCTTATTTACTTACATCATATCTTGTGCATTTTCATAGTTTGCATGCATAGTCCTTTAGGCACAGAGTTGGGCGATTAAGCTCGTGGCTAAGGTGGTTAGGCTGATAGTGGCTGTTAGTTATTTTAGGTTGTTCTATGGAGTGGTTGTGTGTTGTCTTTGGAAGGGAAGTTGTGGGCGAATCTAGGATGATCAGGGATTGTCCAGAAGGTTACCTTTCAGTAAGTGATGGTTGTGAGTTTTCCAAGTTATGTATGTATGCATGTCTACTTATTTATAGTATCACTTGTGTAACGTATGTTGGGAAAAACATAGGAAAGAATGTGAAAATGACATAGTGTTGAACCTATTTACTTTACTTGTGGTTTCAAGTGTTATTGTTTATTGTGATTGTGATTGTGCATGTTGTTTGTGATTGTTGGTTGGATCGGGTACCACACTAGTACAAGAATACTAACGGCTGGCTCGTACCACACCTGCTATGAATACTAACAGTGATTGGATCGGGTACCATGCCTGTACACTAACATTTTGTGTGTGAATTTCATGAGAGGACCAAAAATTTATGTGTTGGTTCCATGAGTGAACCGGCTTTACCTTTTTATAATATGATCAATGCATGTTGGTCCATGAGTGGTTGGTATTTGTGTTTAAATATTGGGATGGTTCTTTTATAGACCGTGATTGCATGTTAATTATTGTAGATGGTGTCTTAGGTATCCTTGAGTGGTCCAGGTTACTTGAAAGGTGAGTTGGACTTAGGTATGAGTTTGTATGTGATCATGTGGGACATATTTATTTGGTGAGGATTGGGAGTTTGGGCTATGTTATACTTGTGATTCTGATTGTAGGTTATTTCTTTTACTAAGTTGTGGTTACTAGGTCAGGTTGATGATCGGATTTGGTGTATAGTTTAAATGTTGGGATTGGTTATGGTTGTTTTGTGTTTAAGACATATCTGATAAGGGGAATTGGGTCAAGGACCATGGTGGTGGCATGAGAACTTGAGGGGGATTAGTAGGTTTGTTAACAGAGTTGGAAGTGGTTAGGGTGTTCCTTACAAAGGACTTGTTTTAAATCAAGTTAAGGGTATTTTCATATTTAAACACGATGTTAGATTATGTTTTAAGAATTTCCGCATTGCCCTTTTTAAAATTGGATGGTAAGGGTTCTCCTATCTAGATGTTAGAGTAGGTGCCTAGGCGACCTGGTGGGTTGGACCGTGACACAAATATGGCCAATGATATTATTTTTCTTCTAAAAGAGCTAACACTACATATCTGATTCTATTAATTGATTTCTTTTTTATCTTCAATAATATTTTTCTCTTCTCAATTTAATTATCTATATATTCCTTGATATTTAATCTCTCAAACCATATTTCTTCTGAACTATTATTCTTGTATTCCTTTTGCAATAGATTTTTTTTCTATTGAATCTTTTTATAAAGATAGTTTCTAATCTCCATCTTCATCTATACATAGATTGTTCATATGAAATGAATACTTGTTAAGACCTAGTTTTTCATATGACATCAATTTTAACGATTAATAGTGTTGTATGTTTCCTTTTAACTAAGATTACTTTATGAGTAATGGATTTTTCATAAATGTGTGCATGGATCGTTTGAATAACTTTTTAAAAAAGGGTTATAAGTTTTTTTAATTTTTTTTTAAAGGAGTTCATTTATCAAAAAAACAAAACAAAATTGATTGTCTTGATGGATTTTATTGTGGCTAAATATCACTATTTGAAGGCAACATATCACTATTTGAGCACTATTAATTGTTGCAATTGATGGCATATGATAAACGACAAGTGATCATTTAATATAAACAAGTCATGGATATATGAAGATGAAGATTAGAATATCTTTATTTGAAAGATAAAAAAGAAATACAATATATTTTAAAAAAATTCAAGAACGATATTTGAGAAGTTATGTGATTTGAGGGATGGAATATCAAGGAGTTTATAAAGATAATTAAATTGAGAAGAGAGAAAACATATTTGAAGATGGATAAATATTCAATTAATATGATCAGTTATGTAGTTTTAACTCTTGTAGAAGGAAAATAATATTTGAACATTTAATCAATATTTAATTATTATTTGTGGCGTTTTTCTAATATGTTATATTTCAATAAAAAAAATTATATTTTGAGCATTGATACTTGGTCAACGTACCATAATAGTTTGTTGTGTTATGAACCGTAACGTGTGTATTTTTATTGACCAATTCACTTTATTCACACTAAAAAATAATTATAAAAATCTCATATTAGCTACATTTTATAAACAATAAATATTGACCAATTATCTAAATATATCCAATGATATTATATTGTTTTTCTTCTAAAAAAGCTAAAACTATGTGTCGGGAAAAGGATGAGGTCTTTTATTAAGATTTGACTGATGTCTATTTGTATCTAAGACATTAAGGAATCCATAAGGACTTTCGGAATCAAATTCGGGTAAGTCAAACTCCCGAAATTGAACTTGGCGTGAAAAGTATGTGTCAGATTGTCAAGGAAAGGAGTTGTGTTATAAGAAGGGCATGTTTTCGAATGTTGAGCCGCAAATCATCCATCTATCTCGCTATAGTTGATTTCCTCCCACTATAGAGACACCCAGATCACCATAGCGACGTAAGTTGTCGCTATGGTGGCATCGCTATAGTGAGACTGGTGTCGCTATAGCAAGGGAATTAAGATTTTATCCAAAAAACTACCCAAACCCCTATTATCTGCCAGTCGAGTTCTTGAAACAAAGAAGGACAATTTTGGGCAACCTACATCAGTTTTTCCATGAAAATCACCGGTAAAGGTAAGAATTCGACTGCCCGATCTTGTTAATTGTTAATTAAGCCTTAGAAACTTGGTGGTTAACCTTGGGGCGGGGGGAGCTTTTGGCATGATTTCATGGTGGGAAGGAGCCCTAAGTTGGAAAAGATGATCACATTTTGGTCGGGGTTGGAATTTTTTAGTAATCCAGGTAAAATATTAAGCCGTTTGTGATTGATTGAATATTTTATTGTTTATTATAGACCAAGAACAATTCAAGGCACTTCACAAGGGGAAAGCTCATACTATTTAGAGTTTTCAATGAGTTTGATTTGAGGTAGGTGATGGCTGTATGTTTCTAATTATGTGTGTACACACGTCTACTGCTCTTTTCATGTCATTTGTGTAATTCGTTATAGAGGATACATCTGAAATGAATTGGTGTTTATAACTTGTGGGTTCAAGTGATTTTGTTATTGTAACACCCCGAAAACTTTTAAGCTAACGCCCGAACTATTCTTTATTTGCATATAAGGTCTCACCGGGTTATTATTAAATTTTTCATTTGTGTAAAGCTAAATTCTTTAGTATGAGAATGATTTTGGATATCAATTAAGGTCACTAAAAACTCCTAGAACAAAGTTGAGTTGAAAGTTTCCTTACCGATTAAGTTTTGACCTAAAATTTTACTTATGTCAACTTAAAACGACCATATCTCTTAGAATATAAAGAGTTACGTGACCCATAGCCTATCAGATTAAAGGTATTTGAATTCTCTTTCCAACGCCACCAATTTCACGTCAATCCAAAATTTGAGCAAAAAGTTATGACCATTTTAGTAACCTGATACAGTGCTGTGATGAATTAGCCGACGGGAAATCATTAAAAAGGGTCATTTTTGTCTTTTTACCTCTAAAAAAATCCTAAACGAATTTCTTGACTAATTAAAGACCCAAAACAATCAAATTTTCATCTCTTAATCCATTATTCTCTTCTCTCTCAAACCCTAAGTCAAAACCCTAAGGAAAAATCAAAGTAGAAGACTTCAATTCAAGATTCTTTCAATCTTTTTCAAGATTCTTCTTCCAAGTTAGTCCTTCTCCATGAATTTCATTCTTTCCATCTCAATTTTCTTCATAAAATTATGAATCATAATTCTTGGCCATAGAGTTTCAAGAAACTAATTCAAGAAATCTCAAGAAAGGTTTTCTTGATTTTTCTCCTTCAAGTTAGGGTTTCAAGGCTTCTAATCAAGTTCTTCTTCAAGATTTTTCAAGATTCTTCAAGAACCTTGTTCTTCCAGGTATGTAAGGCTATCATAGTGTTGAATTAGTTCGTCCTCACGCCCAACATCTACTTTCAGATAAATAAAAGAGTAATCTAGAATTCTATCCCTAGATTTGAGTATGAGATAATAATTTCAGTTCTTGAGTTCCTGTTTCTTTTTAAAATTCTATTCCTAATTATTGAATTGCTATATGTTATGCATTAAAATTTCCAAGTTGAGTCGTTCATGTCCATATGAACCCTATGATTTGAGTTATAAATTTTGAAAAGTTTTTTAAAGCCAACACTTGAGTTCTTAAACTGAGTTTTGAGAAAGTAAAGATGAGTTTTGAGAAAAGACTTTCTAAAACATGATTAGTATGACAATCGAGTATGCCATCAATGTATGAGCAGTATGGTATCTAGATATACCATCAATGTTTATGCAGTATGACTTCC
>JAJONR010006441.1:0-30859 GCA_029582245.1 Solanum etuberosum
CCCCCCGCCCACCAGGCGATGGAGGCTCACGTGGCTAATCGCCAAGTGAATTTGGCGATGGTACTGCCTTCGCCAAGTGGTTCAAGGAAAAAAATGTTTTCTTTCACCCTTCCCAAGGTAGGTTAGGCCCTTGTCCTCTTCCATGGCTTGCTACCCCCCTCACACTTAGCCCTAGTCTAGCCTACTAGAATATGGGGTGTTACAATATCTCCCCCTTGGGAACATTCGTCCTCGAATGATGACCTAGACACCTTACGGAAGCAAAGACTCAAGACTAGCAGCCCATCATGCATGCAACATAAAAATAAGGCACAATTTAAAGGAGGAAACATCAACTCCATCTCAAACATAACCAATGCATCACAAGGGAGTAGGAGCTACATCTAACAACCCATTATTCACAAAACTCAACATTTCTCTTAATCATTGGAGGAACTACCTTCTCCAACTAAAATAAGCTCAACACATCCTTATGGAGCCACTATGAAATTACTCTCAAAAGCATACTAAAGCATGTTCATCAACTCATCTTCCGAAGTCCAATATGCAACTCATACTAAATGCACAACAACACGAGGAATACATCAATCATGAAAACTCATTTTCTTACTAAACATGAATTTCATCAAGAACATGCATAACATATAGAAGTTATGGAAAAGAACATATAACACACATGACCCAAAAACACTAAAACTCAAGAGCGACTACTTACCTCAAGATTGAATAGGAGTAGAAGGAAAAAGATGAGGGTATCGGGACTTCATATCGGCCTCGGCCTCCCAAGTAGCACCCTCAACTAGATGATTTCTCCATAAAACCTTTACAGATGCTATCTCCTTGTTTCTCAACCTTTTAACTTGCCGGTCTAGGATTTCTACCGGAACTTCCTCATATGAGAGACTCTCATCAACCCCCAATCCTACTAAAGGGATTATGGACGTCGGATCTCCAATACATTTCTTAAGCATAGAAAAAAAGGAATACCAAATGAATCGGGGCCAACTCATTTGGCAAATTCAACTCATAGGCAACTTTCCCAATACGTTTCAAAATTTGATATGGGCCTACATACGGGGGACTAAGTTTTCCCTTCTTGCCAAACCTCATCACACCTTTCATAGGGGAGATTTTTAGATAGACCCAATAATTAAATTCAAATTCTAGGTCCCTTCTTCTAACATCGACATAGGACTTTTGCCGACTTTGGGCCGTTCTCAACCTCTCTCTAATGAGTCGGACTTTCTCAATGGCCTCATAAACTAGTTCGGGACCAATCAAAGAAATTTCACCTACCTCAAACCAACCAACCGGAGACCTACATCTCTCACCATACAAGGCTTCAAAAGGAGACATTGCAACACTTGAGTGATAGCTATTATTGTAGGCAAACTCTATTAATGGCAAGTGGTCATCCCAATTACCCTTGAAGTCTATAACACATGCCCTCAACATATCTTCTAATGTTTGGATGGTACGTTCTGCTTGGCCATCGGTTTGGGGATGAACATCCATGCTAAGCTTAACCTTAGTACCAAACCCTTTTTGGGTGTGAAGTAAATTGAGTACCCCGATCCGAAATAATAGACAAAGGAACCCCATGCAACTTCACTATCTCTCTTTTATACAATCTGGCATAGTCTTCCACCGAAAAAAAAACCTTGACGAGAATGAAGTGGGCTGATTTTATCATCCGATCTATAATGACCCAAATAGAATCATGTTGCCTTCGGGTGCGAGGAAAACCCACAATAAAATCCATATTCACCTCTTCCCACTTTCAAGTGGGAATTGGTATATCGTGTAATGAGACTCCCGACCTTTGGTGTTCAACCTTAACTTGTTGACAATTCGGACATTTGGCTACCAAGCCCGTAATATCTATCTTCATGCCATTCCACCAATAGACTTCCTGTAGGTCACGGTACATCTTGGTGGCTCCCGGATGAATACAATACCGAGAACTATGAGCTTCTTCTAGAATTTGCTCCCTCAAATCATCAACATCTGGAACACATAACCGACCTTGGTACCTAAGCACCCCATCTCCCCCTTGGGATAAAGCCTCAACGGACTTTGGGAGTAACGACTCTTTCAACTCAACTAATATAGGATCAAGGTCTTTCTTAGACTTCACATCCATCACAAAGGACGATTTGGAACCATTATGGACCATGACACCACCCTTGGTGGAACCCACTAGTTGAACAGCTAACCGAGCCAACCTATGCACATCACGAACCAATTCTTTCTTTTCATCCTCTACATGAGCCACACTACCCATGGACAATCTACTAAGCGCATCCGCCACCACATTAGCTTTGTCGGGGGTGATAAAGGACACTCATGTCATAGTCTTTCAATAACTCCAACCACCTCCATTGGCGAAGATTCAAGTCCTTTTTGCTAAACACATATTGAAGACTCTTGTGATCGGTAAACACATCAACATGTACCCCATATAGATAGTGCCTCCATATTTTCAAGGCAAAAACAATCGCCGCTAATTTGAGGTCATGGGTCAGATAATTTTTCTCATGAACTTTAAGTTCCCTCGAAGCATAGGTAATCACCTTACCATGTTTCATAAGTACACATCCCAACCCTACTCTAGAGGCATCACAATACACTAGGAAGCCATCCGTACCCTCCGGTAAAGTCAACACCGGGGCGGAAGTAATTCTATATTTCAACTCTTGGAAACTCTTCTCACAAGCTTCCGACCACACAAACTTAGCTTTCTTTTGAGTCAAAGTCATCAATGAAGAAGCAATGGAGGAAAACTGCTCAAAAAACCTCCTATAGTAACTGGCCAAACCCAAAAAGCTTCTAATAAGGGAAGGAGTTAGAGTTCTAGGCCAACTCTTGACCGCATACGTCTTCTTAGGATCTACCTCAATACCCTAGCTTGACAGAATATGACCAAGGAATGCTACGGACCTTAACCAAAATTCACACTTGCTAAACTTTGTGAAAAGTTGATGGTCCTTAAGAACTTGCAATAAAACCCTCAAATGGTCAACATGCTCATCCTCACTCCTTGAATAGATCAAACAATCATCAATAAACGCTATCACAAACATGTCAAGATATTGTCGGAACACTCTATTCATTAAGTCCATGAACGCCGCTGGAGCGCTAGTCAAACCAAAGGACATTACTAGAAACTCATAGTGACCATATCTTGTTCGGAAAGTCGTCTTGGGAATATCAACCCCTCTCACCCTCAATTGGTGATAACACGAACGAAGATCAATCTTGGAAAAATAACTAGCCCCTTGAAGTGGGTCAAACAAGTCATCAATTCTTGGAAGGGGATACTTGTTCTTGATGGTCACTTTATTTAATTGACGATAATCAATGCAAATTCTAAGAGACCCATCCTTCTTCTTAACAAACAACACCGGAGCACCCCATGGAGAGATACTCGGTTGAATATAACCCTTGTCTAGCAAATCCTTTAGTTGCTCTTTCAACTCCTTTAAATCCACCGGAGCCATTCTATATCGGACAAGGAAACATGACACTTTCTATAGACCCTCTCAGCCATCACAGAATCACCAACAGGAGCAGAGACAGAAAAATGATCTAAGAACACATCAGGGAGCACATAAAATCTCATAGCCACATATGGCGTCACAAAAGACAAAGTAGCACCGGGACCAAGTAAAGCATAAACCTCAAGAACTTTCAACATACCGGTACCCACATCGGGAAAACCATCTTGTTCACCTCGAGTCTGAAGAGCATAGAACCTATTTTTCTTTGGAGCACTAGTACCCGAACCACTTTGACCAAATGAAGGATAGGGTTGAGCCATACGACGACTATCTCCCTTATTTTTAGCAACTGAAGGACAATGGCTTGTCTTGTGATCCATCTTACCAAAACCAAAACAAACATTGGAACCTGCTAGACATTCGCCTGCATGCTTTCTTCCACACCTACCACAATGTGGCGATAAAACCCCACTACCATCTCCTTGAGGCTTAGGGTTAGACACACTTTCTTGGTTGAACTTTAGAGCCTTACAAAAACCTTGCTCAGAAAACCTTTGTCGTAACTTAGGAAGACCATGTCCATCAGACCTAGCATGAGTGAAATTACCATCCTCAATTCTAGACCTCTTTGTCTCCCTAGACCTCTCTTTAAGTTTCTCCTCTTCAATCTGTTGGGCATAAACCATAAGACGAGAAATATCCATGTCATGAACATGCATAGTCGTACGACACTCTTTCACTAACAAGTCGGACGCACCCAAAACGAACTTGCTCATCCTTGCCCTAGAATCGGCAACTATAGAAGGAGCATCTTTCAATAATTGAGTAAACCTCAAAGCATATTCCTTCATACTCATATTCCCTTTTCGGAGATTAATAAACCCAAGAACTTTAGCCTCCCTCATCTCAAGAGGAAAGAACCAATCAAGAAAAGCAGACTTAAACCTTTCCCATTCTAAGGGACCCGCATCTTCCGATCTTGCTTCCTTCCCTTGGTTGATCCAACTTTGAGCAACACCTATTAGTTAATAAGCGGCCAATTTCGCCTTTTCCACCTGAGTCACTCCCTTATCAACCTTATCAATGAACTCTTGAGGATCTTCCACAAACTTAGAACCATTGATTTCTGGAGGATTCATCCTAGTGAAGTCCCTCACTCTAGATGCCGCCGTACCCATATTTAGGTTCACGGGGTTCACAACTCCCGTTTTGGCTTGGGCCGTCACAGCTTGAGCCAACACTTGAAAAGTAGTCCTAAACTCCGCATTAGTCACTTGCTCGGGCAAAAGGTTGACCAGAGCTTGAGGATCTTGAAGAGGAGCTCCTTGATCAATTTTTTATCCCTCATTCCTTCTAGCAAAATCCCTTCTAGTTGTCATATCCAATAGACCATCGGATAAGTATTAGGATAAGGATCCTATAGAGTTAAACTCAATCGCACGACTTAGAGTAATGAAAGAAGTGGAGTTTCCTAATCATATTGTAGCCTCTCATGTGGAGCGCTTCACACTTATGAATAAGACTCTATTAGACGTGGCTTATGAGACATCCTAGGACCATTCTAAACCTTGTGCTCTGATTACCAAGTTTGTCACGACCAAGGGGTATCCCCAAAATGTAACATGAAGTATAGAACCCCGAAGGACTCCATACAAACCACTTAGCTCTCATGACATAAGAAATAGAACAATAAGAGAAAAACAATAGTCCAAGTCCAACATGTTTTTATAAATGAAAAGCGGAAGTCTAAAACACTTGTCTCATCATAGCCATCTAATACAATAGAATGAAATTGGTCCTAGCCCATACATCATGTCCAAAAGTGAAATACAAGAAAAGGAACTAAAACAATGAAAGTTCATCCTCGAAGCATGAGGACTCACCAAAGCTCGGAAATATCAAACTCAACCACTAGTCACAAAACTCAAAAACCTAACGTCGGACCCTACATTTGGGGGAAATATAGGCAAAAGTATGCAATAGTACAAAACAATGTACCAAGTATGATAGTCATGCATAAAACATTTAAATCATGCTGTAAAGGACATTTCATTTCATGACATGTGATTGACCAAGCTAAAACATGATATTAGAGAGTTAGAAATCATAAGTCATAAAACAAAGGACAATGCAAGCTAACATCATATTTAAAACCTTTGAACTCATATGTGATACTTCTTGAAGTAACCTTAGTTCCTTATTAATGTGGGGGGTTATCCTTAACTGACATAGAGACCATGTGAGCTATAATATGATCCCCTGGTGTCTCCCACACCCAAAAAGGTTGTCCTACTTGCCAAGGTAGAACCATGAAATTCTAGCTTAAGTGGATCCACTAGCTAATGCCTACGGGGGCACATAGTTAAGGGATAAGGAAATTGCTACTAGAAACCTGGACTACTCACGGGAGAGCTTCCATCTCAATAGATTGCTTCTAGAAACCCGGCCTCTACTCACGGGAGACCTTCAATCTCAATATCCTTTCGGTGCTAAGAATAAATCCCACGGAATAGTTATTTTTTACTTGACCTTATTATCCATGGAAAGGTACCCTTGGGTGACAAATCTAAGCTAGTTTCATTAGGATAGCTCCTTAGACCATGCGTGAGAAAACCTTTCACCATCAATGATCTTTTCATAATATCTTTTAATCATTGATTCAATTAGGTGAGAAAGCCTTTCAACCTTAGAATTCTTATTATGTGAGAAAACCTTTCACATCATGCTAGTATGTGTTTATGAGAATATCCTTTCAACAACACAACAACAACATCATCATTTGTACTTTATTCTCAAAGCACCATTAAAATATTTGCATAGATTTCATAAAATAATGCATAAGTCCATAATTTACCTCTTGAGTTCAAAACCCACTTTCAATCATCAATACTTAGAAAACATAGGTTATCTATGGATTTCATCATAAATTCATGTTAAACTAGTAATACATGCTTAATTTCATAAAACTCTTCATTTACAATCAAAATCCCACATCACATGATTCATAACTTGAAAACACGGGGGTTACATGGGTTCATGGGGAAGTCATCATAAAATCATGGTATTTCATCAATTCTTGCATAAGAGATCATAATTCAATCATTTAAATCAATATTGAAGAGAACCCATGACAATTTAAGAAAACCCTAACTCAATTGGGGGAATTCTAACTTTGAAATAGAGGAATTTTGGAACTCCATGTATAGATGGAATCTATGGATGAAAACTATCATACCTCTAAGCCCAATGCTTAACTTCAATGGAGGAATTGAGGCTTGACCTTGATCCTAGCTTGAATCCTTTCTTCTTATTCAAGTTTCTAGAGAGATAAATATTTTGAGGAGAAGAACTTTGATTTTCTTTTGGGTTTTGAAAATAATGATTTGAATAGGTGATTTTTGGGGTTAAAATCACTTATATAGCGTCCTAGGTTTGGGTAAAATGGCATAGTATCAATTCACTTAAATCCGGAAAAGACCCAAAAACCCCTGAACTGATAACTATCGACTCACTACCACGAGGGGCACCACGGCCCATCAAGGGTCACATGGACCGTAGTGGTGCCCGTGGTCCCTTGACCAGTGGCTAGGTTGCCACCCACTTTTCCCCCTAAAACTAAGTCAAGACCACGACCCCTCGCACTACCCGTGGTCCCCACCACAAGGCGTCATGGTGGCCGTGGAAGGTGAGGTAGTACTGGTTGGCTACTGCCTAAGGCCTTCGAGCACCACCACGACTTGTGGTGCCCTCCACGATCTGTTTGGCCTTTATGGTGGGTGCCAAGGCTAAATCCTAGGTTTGCAACCACACACTTGGACCCTTGCTTAGGCTACTAAATTCTGAGGCGTTACAAGAGGCAAGTCAAGAAGGCAATGGAGAGGGACACTTGGCGCATCGTTAGCCTAGTCGGCGATGCTCGACTAATTCTACCGATCGGTCCAAAAGCTGAAAATCTGGAAGATTATAAATGCGAATTTTTTAAAAGAGTTCTGGGAGTTTCAAAATTTTGGGCGAATATTCTGAGTGTTTGAGAGTTCTTACATTGAGTATTTGATCCCAAACACTGCTTTTTTGAATTTTTTAGTAGAATTTTAAGTTGGGTTTTGATTTAAAATTTATTTCAAGTATTGTGAAGACTCGAATTTTGTTATCCAGCTGATGGAGAACATAGTTGGTAATATTTTCCTACTTTTTATAATGTGTGGCTAAAACCCCCATTCTCGGGGTTGTGATTAATTTTCTCAATTAGCTTATGTGTGTTAGCATTAACTGATTTAATTGTTGATTTGAAGTGGGTTCAATTGATAACTTAGTTTTAATTCATGAATTGTAGTTGCAAATACAGTTCTAGCCTAGTATTCTATGATTTCTTGAGAAAGAGGTTTTAGAATTAAAGTTATACATTGATGATTGTAGTGATTGGGTTGCTGTTATTTAGCTTGAGAAATTGAATCTTATTCGATCCTACCAATCTAGCTCGAGAGAGTAGATTAATTGAGGTTTTGGACTGCTCATAATTGTGATGCTTGTCAAGGTTCGAGAGAACTCACTTGAGTCGTGTTAGTTGATCGAGAGATGGCTATTACATCTAAATCCTAGCCTACCCACTAAGATTAAATGGTTTTTAGTAAATATTAATAACCCATATAGATAAATTGGCAATTAATCAATCACATCCCAAGGACCCCTCTCTACTTGAATACTCCCATGTTTTCGTAGTTGTTAACTGTCACTCTAATCCCCTTATTTGACACTACTTGTCAACCCCTAAAATTTACTTTAATTTTTTCGATAAATTATATTCTTACATTCGATTAGAACACGTCTTTCACTTCGTAATTGAATTATCTACCATATCACTCCATGTGGGATCGACCCCAACTCTTCATTGGGTTAATACTAGATTGTGATCGCCTACACTTAGAATTGAATGAAGTGTAGTTGAGTGTTATCATGCTACAACCTTGGGTATGATAGGTCGAGAAATAAGATGACCTCTACTAAGATGATACCCACCTCAGGTTGAGATGTAGTCACCACTGTACTAATGGTGAGGCCTCTTACCGATACCTCTATAAGTCTCAAAGAAACCCTGCTATACGGCCCTCGCATGTCTAATAACTAGGGGAAATATAGACTCGGCTACTATTAAGTATTCCAATGCCAAACAGAGTGTCAAAGTCAATCCTCCAATAAATCCTTGAGTAAAATACCTCTCAGTATGGAACAATGTAGGATTAATCTTGGCCCACACGAGAAACCCTACGTACTTAAAAATAGATAATGATCCTGGATGGAGACCGATCAACACAAATCTGGTCTGTGAATCACTCATTATACCAAAAACCATGATGATTCCAAGATTTCAACTCATTTAGGGCTTTATTTGGATAGTATAAGTGTCCTAAAATTCCTAATTGATGTTAAAGTGTTCATTTGCAGCTTTACAGGGAAAGGAGCAAGACAAGGACACTACCGGATAAAAAGGAACTAACAAGCTGAAGAAGTGAAGAAAAGTGATCCTGGTGATCGCCAATACCACTCGGCAAACCGCCGAGCGGCTCTTTAGCTCGCCCAAAGTTCCAGCGTTCCATCCCTGGGGAAGAACCAAGATGGCGACAGAAATGGGCAGTCGGTGAATCGCCTAATGAATCTGCGATGGCAACTTTGATCGCCCAAAGTTACAAGACCTGGGAGGCTGATGACCAATTCAGAATGGCAATGAAAGGGAGCAAAGGGCGGATCGCCAAACCACTCGGTGAGGCGCGACTTATTCTACCGAATGAACTTTCATGACAAAAAGTGGGAAACTATAAATTGGAATTTAAAAGGAAAATTTAGAAGTTTTGATCCCCAAGTTTTAGAGTTAGAGTTTTCTTTGAGTTTTTCAGTTCCTATTGTAAACTTTGAGGATTTCTAAGCTTAATTGTGAGGATTTAGAATTGGGTTTTTGAATGTAACCATTTGAGAACATTGTAAAGGCTTGGAGAATCTTACCTAGTTGATGGCCAATCGAGTTGGTAATTGTTTTACCTTTTTATGATGTTTAGGTAAAACCCCAATTCTTTGGGTATGATCATGTGATTATTGGTTGAATTAGCTTATGGATATTGTTATTTACTGATTTAAATTCTTAATTGTGAGGATTTAGAATTGGGTTTTTGAATGTAACCATTTGAGAACATTGTAAAGGCTTGGAGAATCTTACCCAGTTGATGGTCAATCGAGTTGGTAATTGTTTTACCTTTTTATGATGTTTAGCTAAAACCCCAATTCTTGGGGTGTGATCATGTGATTATTGGTTGAATTAGCTTATGGGTATTGTTATTTACTGATTTAAATTCTTAATTGAAGTGGGCTTAGTTGATACCTGTGTTTTAATATAAGAATTGTAGTTGCGAATGCAATTCGAACTTAGAATTCTGGGCTTGCATGAGAAAAAGGTTTTAGAATCAAAGCTTTCAATTGATGATTGTAGTTATTGGGTTGATATGGGTTTAGCTCGAAAGAGTAAATCCTAAATTCAATTCTACCTATCTAGATCGAGAGAGTAGATGAATTAAGGTTTTGGGCTGTTGTTATTGTTAAGCTTGTTGATGTTTGAAAGAAATCACTTGAATCTTGGTAGTTGTTCGAGAGAAAACTATTGCACCCATAGTATAGCTTACCCACTAATATTTAGCAATTTGTTAGTAATTACAATTACCCGTATAGTGAATTTAGTCTATAATCGATCACATCCCGAGAATTCCTCTCTATATTGTTATTTCTTCTATTTTTGCTTGTGATTGTAGCTGATAATTGACAATTCAAACCCCCCATCTGACATTCGTTGTCACACCCTTAGATTTATTTACTTGTTTCCAATAATATATATTCCTATAACCGAATAGACCACTTTTATAACTTCATAACTGAATTTAAACACGTACCACTCCCAGTGGGTTCGACCCCAACTCTTCGTTGGGTTTTATACTAGTTAACGATCGTCTACACCTAGAATCGGATGAGGTGTAATTGAGACATTGATCAAAATGGCGCCGCTGCCAGGGAGTGGTATTGTTTAGAATTCAATTATTGAAGTTTGAATTGTGATTTTTTTGTGTTATAGTTGAATCGACTTACCCTTTTTGTGTTTGTGTTGGCTTTGTTGAACAGATGAAGAAATGAGCGTGACTGGGAGCTATGGTAGCCAAGTTGGCCACCAAGATGATATAGGAAATTTGAACGATGTTAACGACCCTATCCAATCGGGTGGTGTCGGGGCTATACGTCTACCTCCTGCTGAAGGGCACGTTGTTTTTCACATCACTAGCACAATGCTTCAGCTCCTACAGTTGAAAGGATTGTTTGGAGGGCTGGCTCATGAGGATCCCCATGAGCACATTCAGAATTTCATTGACGTTTGTGGACCGTTCTCGTTCAAGAACATTTCTCAAGAATTTGTTTGTCTTCAATTATTTCCATTTTCTTTGATGGGAGAGGCCACCAAGTGGCTAGCTGATCTCCCAATAAATTCCATTACTTCGTGGGATAAGCTTACCATAGCTTTCTATGTGAGATACTTTCCCCCGTAAAAAATGATGACGCTAAGGGATAGTATTCAAGGTTTTAAACGGTTGGAAGGCGAACCAATCCACGAGACGTGGCTAATGTTTCAAAAGCTATTACTTCAATGCCCAACTCATGGGCTTCCCCATTATGTCTTGTTGCATTACTTTTACAGGAGTCTTAACTCGGTGAACAAAGGGGTCGTTGATCAACTTGTTCCCGGTGGTATAATGCAACAGCCTTGGAAGGTCGCATCTCAACTCCTTGATCGCATGACAAAAATCAATAGGTATACTCGTGAGGACCAACTGTCTCCTCTCACCTTTAGAATGACAAAAGAGCAGATCGAGAAGGATCAAGAGAGAGACCAAAACATGGCAAAAATGATGACCCAGCTGGACCTATTGTCAAAAAATGTGATGGGTAGTGGGTTGAAGAGTGTAAATGTTGTGGGTGTTGGTGGAGCAAACCCCAATGAGGCACACTTTGAGGCATTGTATAATGAGGAAGTGAACTCCCTTGAAAATCAACAAAGAGGTTTTCGTCAAAACTATCTAAGGCCGGATGGAAATTTGGGTTGGAATGGAGATGATGGATGGAGAGATCGTGATAGGGAATGGCGTGATCGTAATGCTTCTTGGAAGGAAAGGGATGGTGACAAGGATAGATATATCCAACCTCATAAGCGTCAAAAGTCCAAGGAACCAAGGGCTGACTCGGAGAACGTCTGTACGGAAGACATGCTCTCACGCATTCTCAATAAGGTAGAGGGGTCGGACAAAGTTTTGAAATAAATGAAAGAAGACGTCTCTACACTTAATCAGACGGTCACCTCTCATTCAGTGTCAATCAAGCAATTGGAAACGTAAATGGGTCAAATTTCCTCTCATTTGAACCCAAGGCCAAAAAGGGGCTTGCCAAGTGATACCTTGGCCAACCCGAAGAATGATCCTTGAAAGCGTATCCACGTCGTTCCACGACGTTAAATGAGGCGCTTCTTGGAAGGCAACCCAAAGTTTATTGTTTTTATTTCTGTTGTTTGAATAATGGGTGTTGAATGTACAGGTTGAAAATTTGAAGTTTTGGGAAAACGACAATTTGGCGAGCCAAAAGTTCGGTCGGCGAACCCGACTTGGACCGCCGTTGGAACCACTTGGCTTGCCAGAGGTTCTGTAAAACTCGGAGGGCTGAAGTACAACTCGGCGCATCGCCGAGTGGGTCGACGAGCTGGACTTACCTCACCGATAGGTGCGTGAACTGAAAGGTTTTAAAAGCCAAAGGGTTTAAAATTTCAAAATCCCTTCACTTTCATACTTTTTAACTCCCACATTTTCTCACCCGATATTAGATCTTTAGTATTTTTTTGTTTTTACCTTCGTATTACTTGGGATCTTTGCTCGGAATTACTTTTGGAATTCTTTGCCGCCTAGCTTTACAAAAACTTCAGCATAAAAGGTTGGTTGTACGAACCCCGAACTAAATTTGTGGTTGAAATCAATTGCTTGTCATAAATTGTATTCAAAAGTTATTGGGTCGTGTAGTTTAATTGTTGTTTGGTTTTTGGATTGCCCGTAATTAATTGAATTTGTGCCTAATTGCTCATAATTGATAGATTCTTGTGTCGTTAGATAAATACTTTGTTGGGGTGAGTTGAATTTGTGTTGGGTCTAGCGGGGTGAAGTCTGAGTAACCCCGGATTGTGCTAATTGGTGAAAATTACCCGATGATAGAGCGGTTGACGTTATTCTTAAGGGCAAAAGATGTCAATTGGCCAATTTTGGCCAAATCGGGGAAGTCTGAGTACCCCGAGGGCATGGGTAGTATAGATCTTGCTTTAATTTCATAATGTATGTGTTTGATTTTGTTCTCGTGGGGTGCGGGGTTGATTCTGAAGAATGGGGTGAGAAAGTGGCACGTTGGGCCATTTGGCGAGCTGAGTCGAGCTCACCGAGTGGTTCGGCGGTTCACCTAAGTCCCCCTAGATCGCCCTTTATTTTGTTATTTTATGGGTTTAAGTGCTGTAACTTTCAGTGATATTCTTGAGCTCGCCGAGTTCACTCGGCGACTTGCTGAAAGTCTCTTCTTATCGCCCTTCTGCACCCCATTTCCCTAAAATTGTTTTGTAACTTTCGACGAGCCACTTATAGTTCGCCGATTGGTGTCGGCGATCCACCGAATGGCCCTAGACATCGCCGACAAGCTTTAATTCTTGAGCATTTTTACACTATAACTTTCGGCGAACCCGACCTTGCTCGCCAAAGTGGTTCAGCGACTCGCCGATCTGTTCGGCGAGTCTTCCTACAATTTCTTTTCTGTGCTTTTTCCGAATCTTTTTATAACGTTTTTCTACGTTGTTTGCAGGAATGGCTAGACCCAAAGTTTCCAGTAGAGACATACCCCCTCGAAAGCGGTCACGAGGAGTGGCGATAAACGAGGAGGCAGCTGCTACCAGAGGAAAGGCCAAGAAACTACCTCCAAAGGGAGGTAAGGGCAAGGGCAAAGCGCCCGTAGTTGTTACACCGGAGGAGGCGAGTTCAAATAGTGAGGGGGTCTACGAGACACACCTCACTACCTCCGACAGTGAGGGGGAATTACAGAGTGATTCTCAGGCTTCCATCTCTGATCCTGAGGATGAAAAATTGCTTGAGGCCAGGAGAATGGAACTACACTCCAAGTCGATGAACGATCCGTCTGGGATCCCAGTTCCTCCGACACCCACACCCTCAGCTTCAGCTCCAGTACCTCCGACGCCCACACCCTCAACTTCAGCTCCAGTGCCTCCTCCAGCACAGTCAGTAGTGTAGACACCACCTGTTTAGGGTCCTCCTCCTCGGTCACTCACTCGACTAAAGGCCAAGGGATTGAGGACCATACTAGAGAAGAAGAGATTGTCTATTGATGGTGTGGTGGACATACATAGAAAGGTGTGGACACTCTCAGGTTCCACAGATTTAAGGTTTTCACCAAACCATGTGGCCCATACATTCCTACTTGGGTCCGGGAGTTCTTCTCAACCTACGACAACTTGTTGCCTCAGGGAAAGAAGAAGGCTAGTGCCTTCAAGTCGGTGGATTTTGTGGTGGTCTGAGGCAAGAAGGTAAAATGCAGCAGCGATGACATAAATGTTGTATTTTAGTGCGCTTCCGACTTTATGCATGACTACCAGAGCATGATCAAGACACAGACTCTGGATGACTTAAAAGGTTAGTTGGCCCCACTTTTCTCCGACAGCACCCCGAGATGGATTGAGGCCAGAGCGCCAATAGAGAAGAAAGATCTTCATGTGGCAGTTAGGTACTTGTTTGGGTTTATCAGTAGCACAATCATGCTGTCCCAGAACGAGTCTATCCTCCGTCACCCGAAGGCAGCTTGTCTTGGGTCCATTATAGCTAGGAAGAGGCTGAATTTGGGTTTGAACATTGAGTAGGAGATGGCCATGAGGGCCAAGAAGCGCCAGACTTCGCTCCCATTTCTGGTGTTGATCACTGAGTTGTGCCGGCGGGCCCATGTTCTGAGAGATAAGAAGAGGGATGTCGAGGTTACACCCACCTCTTCTACCGACATCCGGCGTATAGAGGCGGAGTACATGCGGGACGAGGCTGACAGAAGGAGGGCAGCCTCGGTGGATAGATCCCCGGAGGTTGATATTGATATGCTACATGTAGAGGCAGTCATGCCTACTTAGGCCAGTGAGCCTTTTATCTATCGTTATTTGTCCACCTGCCCGGATCAAACTTCTTTTACATGCTCTAAAAATATAAGTTTAAATATATTTCTACTAGTTTAGGCAACAGATGAACTTCTGTACATATTGTTTGTCTGTCACTGTTACTTCCTCGACTAAAATTATATATTATAAGACTCTGTCTAATTTCAGCTATAGTGACAGTAAAAAATAATCATTGCTCCTACCTTAAAGTTGGTATTTGTATCAAATTTGTTGATGTGTGATGTTCAAGATGAGAACTTGGGAATTTTTTATGTACATAGTTTATCTCTTTCAAACTTTCCTTTGACGTTCTGTTAAGCTAATATGTATGTTTTATGACTTGTTTAAGCCCTTTATATGTCATCTGCCTTGCACACATTTTATTTAAGTTTGTTGAAAATTGACTTTTCCTACTATCTAATTTCTATTTTATTTTTTCTTTCTTATCTTTGTTTACATGTACATGCCGGAGTCGAAGTGCCTTACTTTGAGACTCGACATCCCCATAAGGCTTGAGACGCATCTACATCTTCATCTTCTTTTGTGCCTCTTGCTCCCTCGAAACACATCCAAACAGAAATGAAGACGGACATGCCAAAACGGCAAATCCCAGAATTTTATTCCTTTAACAAAGTCGAATATGATTTTGTTTTATCCTATTTTTCTTTCTTATATTGCTTAATTATTGAGGTGATTGACATTTTATTTCAATTATGTGATTTTGGTTTCCGATAACTTTTGCTTTAGTTAACAAAGTTTTCTTTTACTATTTTATCACATAAGACAGAACATCTAGATATAAGTAATGCAATTAGTTTTCCCAACAATTCAAGCTTCATTCATTTCAACAAGTAAAGTTTTATACAAACATAAGACCATTTCACGAGTTTCATTACGTTTCCAACTATATGCATTTTTCATAAAAAAATATATTTTAAATTATTGACTCTAAAGTTTTTTCTAAGAGTTAGCTTTTATAAATAATTTTTACTTTCTTACACTTAGTCTAATTAATTAATTAAGTTCGGCCGGTTAACCATTGTTAATGGATCTTAAAGGATGCCTCACCCCTTCCCTTTAGATTAATTGAACCCGTACCTAGATTCTCATGTTTAGTAGACCTTAAAATGGAGTTAAATTTAGACAATTACTTTAATCAATTTTAGGTGCCCTAATTCACCGTAATAATTAGGTGGCGACTTCTTAAGTTAGTTATTATTTTGGAAATCACCAAAATGTTGTACACTATTTTGACCCGGTTAAGATGGGGTATAACAAGTGACATTGTCGATTTCTGTTTGAACTGCTACTTCTTTTGCATGTGTTTTTAATGTAAGCTCTGATTGTGCTAATAGACTAGTGGTCGATATTTTGATGTAATAAATTAGCTTTTGCTTGTATATAGTACAATATGGCAAAAACTAGAGGCGGCATCATTAAACGATCTGGTCCTAATGCTTCTAAGAATAAGAAAAGAAAGGCTGAAGAAGTTTCCAAAGCTTCAATAAAGAAAAAATTTATTGTGGAAGAACATGAGTCAAACTTGAATTCTGATACAATGGCCGAGATTGATAACTAACAGGACAATAGTGCTCAGTCTAGTGATGATGTTGAATATAGTAATAATAAATGTGACAGTGAAGATGAGAGTAGTAGAGATACCCAAACTGGTGATGAGGCTGAAGATCCCCTGTCTTTGCCAATTTGTGCAAGAGACATTTCTGGTAAGTCGTATGATTTAAAGATATGGATAGATGCGATAAGATTGTTTCCAGCAAAACAATATGTTAGAGCAAGGATGGCTGTTTATCGTGATTTAATAAATCTTCTAGTTCAAGAAAAAATTTATGAAGATTTTAAAGGTACTTATTTTGGACACTTGAGGATTATTCCAGAACATTTCAAGTTCAATGGACAGATGGTCCATTATATGTTGTTGCGACATGTGAAAAGTGACAAAAAATTACATGAAATTTGGTTATGTCTGAATGATAAGCCTGCTTGTTTTGGCTTAAGAGAATTTGCATTGATTACGGGGCTGAATTGCTCAGCATACCCCCGTGATGCAAAATTGAAAAAAGTTCTTGAAAAGGGCTAGAAATTTTACTACAAGGTGACTAAGAATAAGAATATTACTGCTAAAAAGTTGATGTGTTTGATCAAGGGTTCCAAGTTGAATAAGGAGCAGAAATTAAAGTGCTCTTTGGTTTTGTTCGTCCACACGATGCTGCTTGCCCATGATCGATCTAAAATTGTAGATTCAAGCCACATTACCATTGTGGATGATTTAGATTTCTTCAATAGTTATCCGTGGGGGAAAGAGAGTTTTCATTTAACATTGATGTATCTGAAGAATAAAATCAATTTGAAGAAGCAGAGTGAAGAGTATAATGAAAGAAGAAATGCATCGTATGCTCAGTATGACTTTCCCTGGGCATTTCTGGTACTTCTTATAAATTATGTAATTAATTTATGATAAATTCTTATATATTTGTGTAGTATTTTATACCTTCTGTTTATTTATTTGTTCTTCTATTAATTTCAGGTTTGGATATATAAGGCGTTTCCTCATCTTGAAAAGTATGCCAAGAAGTCCTTGGATTCCCTTTGCCCATTCCCCATTTACTTAGATGGCACACCGCAAAAAATAATAATATTATCAAAGGTGATCCATTTAAGTACAAAGGAAAAAGTACAAAGATACAAAGTTTTATTTATTATTATTTAGCAATATTTATAAATTGGTAAATGTCATGTAATATTTATATATATTATTTTTTCGTAGGTTGTGCACCCATACCTCATACCTACTGTCCGTGAGACAAAAAAAAATTATTTGACAACATTAAAGCCATATATGGACGAAGTGAAGGATACAGTCTTCGATACCTTAAAAGGCAAATTTGAAAGGTGTGACTGTCCTTACTTCAGCAGTAGAGAATGTGGAGGATGATTATTTAAGTGATCACAATACTAATCAACTTTATGAGAGTTCTGTGCCAAGTACTTCTAAAGATGAAAATCTGTATGAGCGTGTTGCATCCCTCGAGCAATCAATGGTGGAAATTGTTGCTTATATACGAGAGGAGAAATTGAGAAGAACTGAAAAAAACAAGAAAAAAAAGATAGATAAATTTATATATTATTTCTGTAAAATAATTTATTTGTATTAATGATTAGCCACTGATCTTGCAGTAGATGATGACAACTTTTCAGCACCAACAATTGATGACGAGATCCTTTCATTAGCTATAGTCGATGATGATCTTGTTGCAGTTGATGAATACTTTGTTGAAGAAGTTGATGAAGTTGTAGAAGAGATGAAGGAAGAGGAGATGAAATAAGAAGAGAAAGAACAAGATGAGGAGAAGATGACAAAAAAAGAGAGGAGAAACTGGAAGAAAACGATGAAGAAAAAGAAGAGGAGAAGCTAGAAGAAAAGAAAGAAGAAGAAAGTGAAGAGGAGAAGCTGGAAGAGAAGAAAAATGAAGAAAATGAAGCAAGTGGAGAAGAAGAGAAAGAACAGCAAGAGGAGAAGATAACAGAGAATATAGAAGAGGAAAAGTTGAAAGAAGAAGTCTTGGCCACTGACGTGGCAGAAGTGGAAAAAGAAGTGGATGTGATGGGTATTGTGATGGAGCTTAATGGTGAGGTTGGTGGTGATGAGTAAGACATTTGTGGTTATTGGTGTTTTAAGACAGTTTTTGAAGACAATTGGTTTTTGTGATAGTTGGATTTTCCTTTGTTTTGAAGACAATAGGTTTTTGAGATAGTTGATTTTTTAAGACAATTAATTTTTGAAATAGTTGATTTTTAAGAAAATGGTTAAAGTGGTTTGTTGTTTTGCTATTTTTGACGAGAAAAATGTACATCTGATAATTTAACATGTTTTATTATGAAGGATTTTTAGATTTCTTATTAATCTATGTTTTAATAGTATGTGATTTTTGCTTAACTTCAGTTTCTTACCAATATAGAGTAAAATTATTTAGTAGTCAATTATCAATAATAAAGTTGTATGTCTAATACTATAGATTCCTATCACTGTTGATCTATAATATTATCGATCAAAAATAAAAGATATAAGAGTGCAATAAATAGAGAGAAATACTTTATTTATTCAGTACTACATTCCTGCTACACATTTCCAAAAAGCAAACACCAAAAATAAACCACACAATATAGTTTTTAGGCGTTTTTCTTTTTCTTCTGCCAAAATCAACCTTTCTTTTAATTGATCTCTATCTATTTCAACATCTTTTAGCAACACTTTCAAGTGATTCCTCTGCTCTTCGGCTTCTTTTAAGAAAGTCATTAGCAGATCCCTATTTTCTTCGGATTCTCGTAGCTTTTTTAATATTTCAAATTTGGCAACGCCTTGAAAATTTGATGGGCTACTCGTTGATGATTCATTTTTAAGCCACCTAATAAAAGAGCATATGCTAACTGCACAATTAAAGAATTGTCGATCTGGATTTGTATCAATGTGTGACGTCCTCAACGTAGCTGGATTACCACAATGACAATTGTAAGACTTTTTTGCATTGGATGTTTGAGATGCTTGAGACATTGTAAAAATGGAGGTGTTTGAGTTGTTTATGAGGGTTTGAGTTGTTTATGAGGGATTGCCTTCCTTTTATACAAAAAAAATAATCAAATGTTACCGTTGAAAAGTAGCATTTGAACTTTTATTACCGTTGTAAAATTTGTATATCGAAATATTTACTGGTTGTCAGAATTTATAGACCCCTTATACAATAGATGCATCTCTATGTGTGTGGTGTATGTATGACCAATGAGATTTACACTCTGACATAAGTAAGGTATATTCGGGTTTATAACTATGTTAAAGCATTGTCGATATTTCACCTACTAGAATATGACACTTATATATAGACCAAAACTAGTAGAATTTAAAAAAGACAATAATTAATTAATAATAAATTATATTTTTGAAATTTATCTAATTAAATAAGTTTAAACAAGTCATATGATCATGTAAGAGTCCACATAAATTGGGTATGGTGATTAGAGATGTATGAGGAAGAGTTGTGGTTATACAATCAACATCCTTAGAACAATGTTTGAGAAAACATAAGTATGTTGTAAGGATGTCACTTGTTATGTGTGGTTATACAATCAACATCCTAGAATAAGCATGTGATTATGTATGAGTCTACATAAATTGGGGGTGACAATCAACAGTGTGTGGTTGAACAACATCTGATCATCCTTACAACATACTTATGCTTTCTCATGCATTGTTCTAAGGATGTTGATTGTATAAGCACAACTCTTCCTCATACATCTCTAATCACCACATCCTATTTATGTGGACTCTTATATTATCATATGACTTGTTTAAACTTATTTAATTGGATAAATTTTAAAAATATAATTTATTATTAATTATTGTCTTTTTTAAATTCTACTAGTTTTGGTCTATATATGTGTCATATTCTAGTAGGTGTAGTATCGACAATGCTTTAACATAGATATAAATCCGAATATACCTTACTAATGTAAAAGTGTAAATTTCATTGGTCATACATACACCACACACATAAAGATGCATCGATTGTATAAGGGGTCTATATATTTTGAAAACCTGTAAATATTTCGATATACAAATTTTACAATGGTAATAAAAGTTCAAATTGCTACTTTTTCAACAGTAACATATGATATTTTGATAATTCTTTAAGGGGTCGTTTGGTAGAGTGCATATTCAGATAATGTTTGTATTAGTCATTTTTAGATTAGTTATACTTAGATTATTTCTTATGGATAGTTTGATTTGGTGCATTAAACGCATGATAATAATACACATGCATTAAAATACACAGCTTGAGATCATGACAATTTTGTTTTACAGCACTTCCTTCTTTAATCATTCTAATTCATGCATAAAAATCATTGCATCACGACTATCATAAATTTTCATATATTAATAATACACAGTTTAATAGAGAACGGGTGGACTCAATAATAAACATTAATAGATAGCGTACAAAATGTATGTAATTTTTTGATTGATCTATATTAGATAATGAGTAATTACGATAATAGCTGACACTAAATTGACCAAAATGCTGGCAGCAAGAAAAATAATAGCTTGATTACAAAAACAAATTCAATCAAGCTTGTTTAAGATTTGTTGTTGTTCACACATGTGGTTCTCTTGTGTCCGGTTCTCTTACAAATTGAACATTTATTCCTTCTCTTGCTCTTGAAATTCTCACCCACACCTTAGACACGTTTTTTTCTTTTTCTTCCAAGCTTGGTATCGACAAGAGGTGGAAGAATCTTCACATTAAGCAATTCTTCTGGCACACACCATTCCGAATCGAGAGGGACAACATTAATAGAATCCATATATGCAAGAAGGTATGCTGCAACTTTATACAAAAGCGAAGAGTACTCATAGATGCTCATACCATACTCATTGACATGCTTCGATCGCAAAGCGACCATCGCATGAGCACAAGGTATCTTGATCAAGTCATATTTCCTACAGGAACATGACTTTTCCAGTAGGTTCACATTGGCTATAACACCTGCATCGAACACGGTAAATTGATTGTCATTCCCGGTTACATTCTCCACATACAAGGAGTCGCCCTCGATCATTTTTTTTCTTGCAATTTTTTCGGCAGCCTGCACGATTTGATTACCAATTGATTTGAGGATATATGTATGTCTCTCCCTAAACAATTCTCCAAACCTCTTAGTAATCGAATTAAATATAGATGCCACAGGATACTCTCTTTCATCTATCAACATAACATTGAATGACTCGGCGATATTTATGGTCATCACATCATATCTATTGCCAGGAAAATGTGCCCTGCTCCACTTCTCAAAACCAATATCATGCTCAAGGACGACAACTGTCGTGGGGCATTTGTTCTTGAATTCTACAAAATGATTGTCAAACTCCTCCAAAGAATAAGCCTTTGCCGCATTGTAGTAAAGATAGAGGGAATCTCCACAATGATGATTTACGCAAATATTTTTACCAAGGTGCCTCATACAATATCTGTGGTGACCATGATTGTAAACGTTCACAATACCATTGGCGATACTCTTGTGTCTATTAGAGATAAAGCACAAATATGGTTACGCAAATATTTTCACCAAGGTGCCTCATACAATATATGTGGTGACCATGATTGTAAACGTTCACAATACCATTGGCGATACTCTTGTGTCTATCAGAGATAAAGCACAAATATGGTTCATCGACTACAATCTCCTTCAACTTCTCAAAGAAGAATATCCAAGATGCATCATTTTCTTTGTCCACGGCACAAAAGGCAATTGCTTAAACATGATTCTCCGTATCTTGTGCAACAGCTCTCAACAACACGCCCTCGTATTTACCATGTAAATGAGTGCCATCGACCGTAATTACCTTTCTCATGTGGGCAAATCTCTTAATGCAAGCACCGAAGGCCAAGAAATAATACATGAACCTATGACTATCCTTGTTTACCATGATACTATAGCTAGAAACAACATTAAGTATTTCAAACATGTAGGAAAAAGCTGGTAAGTATGAATATCCGTTCTCCGCTGTCTCTCGGACCATTTCCTTGGCAACCACACCACCCTTCCAACATTTCCAATAGCTTGGACTACAATAAAAAGAATTAAACATAGCTCTTTGAATCTCTTTTAACATTTGGACCCTTGCCATCACGATACATATTTGCGCAAAGTGAAGCAATGACTTTGACTGAAATTTTTCTATGGCTACTGTTGGCATGTTCAACACCACAACTATGTTCGCCAATGTACTTGTAGATACGAAATCTACCCGAACACTCATATTTCCTGACCCTCAACATCCATGCACAATTTTGAGATACACATTTCACCTTTAAGTATTTAGTACAACTCTTCACAGTAGAAAAATCAAAAGACTTCTTTGTCGCCGCTTCGACTAATAACAATTGCAACTAATTCTTGTTACTGAAAGTTTGATTTATGCATAAATTAGTTCCATCGGAGAAGGAATGGTTGTATTGTGATCCCAATTCCTGTTTTCCTTGCATTTCTTCACAACTTTCGGGTTCGGGATCTTCCGCATCTACTGGCTGATTTTCCACATTAATTGGATCATCATGTATATTCATTGAATGATCACCCAAGCTCTCATTTGAATTATCACCCAAGCTCTCCTTTGAATGATCACCCAATCTTTCATTTCCAATCGAATCATTGTTGCTGTTAAATGAATTCGTTGGTTTAATTGGAGGCCTCGCATTGACGTTTATCCTCAATGTAGGCCTAGAGCCATCAATACCAATATCTAACATGTACAAGCTCACGTGCCTATCATTTTTTATGAATGTAGAATGTATTTTTCCCCTCCTATTCATTTGATAGATAATCACCAAGTCATTTGGCTCGCAAGTTAACTCACCGGCCTCAATTACACTTGCAATCATATTGTCATATGAACCATTGCGACGCAACGCAATGGGCACTGTCGTTTTACTAAAAGATTTCCAATTCCAGTTTTTGAGAGTCTCCTCCCATACTTCCATATAATCACCACCAACAACAAAAAATTCAGCTACTGCCATTATAAACTACAGAGATAGATATTAGATTACAGTATCAGTCGTTAACGATCGATGAGGTACGACATCCGTACAAAAATAAGACTGAATGAGATCGGGGTTCAAAATTCATCTCCTGCAATGGCGAAACGTATTTTTAATGCTTTTAAACTACTAAAATTTATCTATTAATGATTTATCAAGTGATTATTATGGAAGATTTTGTCAAATTTCTAAAATGGCGGAAAACTAAATTTGAAGCTTAATTTTTGAAAGAAAATGGAGTAGAAGATGATGATGATTTTACCTTGGAAATGGATATTATGGCCGTAAAACTCGCTGGAATCAACAAAATCGACAACAACAAAAACGAGCTGCTTGTTTCCCGTTTGGAGATTTTTTCTTTTTTATAATATAAAATTTAACAATTGGAAATAAATATATTATTCCATATTTGTTGGAAAAGAAGAGGGGACCAAAGTGGAGACGTGGAAACTTAGGGGGGTCTTTTGTATGTTCCAAGTAGGAACATGGATGATGTCATAATTAGTGGCTATACCACTAATTTTTCAAGACTTGTGACTTAATGTCATATAAAGTCTTTAGAGTGGCTATTTTTCCAACTCTCCCAGTGTTAAACCATCGAGATTTTTTAATAAGGATTAACTAAATTAATCTTTGCTAATTATCTAAACATAGAATAAATTCAAATGTTATGATTATAAACTAACAAAAAAATAAAAATTAAATTAATGAACTCTAACAAAGGAAAGGAAGACTCTTATGTTATAAATAAGATTAAAGAGATATAGGGTTATGAGATACATAATAATCACATTGTATTCTTCAATTAATCTAAATTTTGAATTTATTTGCATCGTTGATTGACAAAGTAAATATTCCTCATAAGAATCTCTTTATCGTGATCCAAAATCCATGTTCATCGGCACTTACTGATATGGTCAAGATACATCCGCAGATGATGTAACGTGGTCATATGAGAGTATAGTAACTCAATCAATAATGGGGTCGAATTTCAAAAGGAATGAGGAGAAATTTCTAGCTATTAGGACGAATACCATATTTGAGATTGAATTTTATTTTGTAAAGATTGAAAAGGTTTTGTATCACAAAAGCTAAAATTGAAGTAAGAAAATATTAATTTAAACTTATAATATTAAAATACTAAAGGTGTGTGCCCATAATGGTGTACGTTGTTCGATTATTTTCATGCAATAACAAATATTTTAGTTCTCGATATGCACTCAACCTCTACATCATCACTCAATATTTGTCAAGAGCTGAAAAATTTATCTTCATATGATGTTTCCACAACTATATATTTGAATTAGTGTGACAATTATCCCAAGGCTATTTATGCTCAGGTTGAAGACCTTAATGAAATTGGTGAGTTTTGGTGGCGGGTTTATGTGAGTGTCCATCTATAAGACCCGTGAGAAGTATCTTCATGATCATAAAATATTGAAAAGAGACTTTTCTCCTAGTGATTGGACGTTTCTATTTAATTCAAGACTCCTCTTATTCCACATGAAAGCTGAAATCAAAGTGGTCCACCTCAATCATAGATGTCTCAAGTCTTTTCAAATGGGGTAATTGATTTTGAAGGGAAGAATTGACATCAATTCAAGGTGAATGGGCATAGAGCTAAGCAATATTGGAAGTATCCAAAGAATTTACCATGATTGGAGTGATTGATCTTGAAGAACCAAGTCATCATAGAGTTGTAGTTTAAATCAAGCCCCTCTTGAGAGGTAACCCAAGAACTTAACTTCTTTTCATTTTTCATTTCTTTGCTTTTGTTTTTGCTAGATGTTCTTCAAGGTGGCTACCAGTTAAATGGGTGGTTGTGTTGCACATGTGGAACACATGTGAAGAATCATCCAACACAGGTGCACAGCAGTAAGTCCCCCAATTCCGTAGAGCACCAACGTTAGATGGACAAAATGCCACTACAAATACACCCAACACAGGTCTAGAACGGGTGACTTATTAGATTTTTGTTGTTTAGGTGCGAAAATTTCCTCTCACAAAACCGTACAATGCATCCTCAACACAGATGATCATCAGGTTCTTTCTCTAACATTGTCGAAGTTTACATATTTTGTGTTACACTTGCCAAACATCAATGCATAACCGCCCAACACTACTGTGATACTAGCTTGCACACATATCATTGAAGCTTTCAATTGTAATTCATCATTATACATTCACCATTTCATCTTCGAAACGTCTCTACAGTTCTTCTCAATGAACATTCAATGCAAGTAGGGAATCAATTATAGAAGCTCATGCTTCTCATTTTCTATGACTACGCTAGATCTACAGTCTTCGCTTTCCACCTGTAACTAACCGGTCAAGTTTGGGTGCCTCCATCCCAAGTATATCCTTCAAAACTCTCTTGGTTCCCAATAGATCATTCACCATGAGGGCGTAACTTGATTGTAACACCCCGTATTCAAAAAGATCAAAATAGAAACTTTTCAGATTTTTCCAGGTGCCATCAACAAAGGGCCAACCACAGCCCGTGATGTGGGCCACGGACCGTAGGTGGGTCCGTGGAATGCCCCTCAGAAAATTGTCCAGGAATGGACCACGATGGCACCTACAGACCGTAGTGGGACCACACCCCGTGGTCCAGTGGCATGTCGACTGACCAAAAGTCTCTGACCATGGATCACGAGTGTGCAGGACGGACCGTAGGTCCATCCACAGTCCGTCTGTTGGGGTTTCGTGGGTCACTTGTGTTAGATATTGTTCAGGGGCAGTTGGGTCTTTTCTTAATTAATTAATTCCTATACTATGTCGTTTTGCCTATGTTTAGAACCCCTATATAAACCTTTTAACCCCCAAATTCACCACGTTTATTTCATTCTTCCAAATTCCCAAAAGAAATGTAATTCCTCTCAAATATTCTCTCTCTAGAAACTTGAAGAAGAAGAAGAATAAGAAGAAGGATTCTCCTAGGTTTCAAGCTAAGGTTCTAATTTCTCCAATAAAGGCTAGCATTTTGAGTTAATGTATGATAGTTTTCATCCATGGATTCCTTTCATCCATGGAGTTCTTAAATCTCTCTATTTCAAATGGTAGGATTCCCCAATTATGTTAGGGTTTTCTTCAATTAGCATGGATTTTTATCATTATTGATTTAAAGGCTTTGATTATGATCTTCTATGCATGAATTCATGAATCACAATGCTTTTATGATGAATTCCCCTATGAACCCATGTGATCCCTATGTTTTCAAGTTATGATCTATATATTGAGGGATTTTGATCTTAAAGGAAGAGTATTATGAAACTGATCATGTATTACTAGTTTTACATGAAATTATGATGAAATCCATATCTAACCCATGTTGTTGATGATTGAAACTGGGTTTTGACCTCAAGGAGGTAAATTATGGACTTATGCATTGCTTTATGAAATTTATGCAAATATTTTAGGGCTCTTTGAGCGTAAAGTACCAATTATGATGATGTTGTGTTGTGAAAGGATATTCTAACTAAAACACATACTAGCATGATGTGAAAGGTTTTCTCACATAGAAAGGATTCTTAGGTTGAAAGGCCTTCTCACCTAATTGAATCAATGACTAGGAGCTATCTTAATGAAACTAGCTTGAATTGGTTGTCCAAGGTCACCTTTTCATGAGTAATGAAGTCAAGTAAGAAATGACTATTCCGTGGAAATTTATGCTTAGCACCGAGTGGATAATGAATATGAGATGGAAGCTCTCACGTAGTAGAGTCTGGGTTTCCAAAGTAGTCTCATGAGATGGAAGCCTTCACGAAATGGAGTCCGGGTTTCTAGTACCAATCTCCTTATCCCATAACTATGTTCCCACATAGGTTGATTAGCTAGTGGATCCACTTAAGCTAGATGTTCATGGTTCTACCTTAGGCAAGTAGAACAACCTCTTTTCAGTGTGGTGTAGACACCGGATTCCATGTTATAGCTCACATGGTCTCAATGTCGGTTAAGGCTATTTCTCCACAAGTAATAATGAACTAAGGTTACTCAAGGAGTATCACATATGAGTTCAAAGATGCTAAATAATAATTTACCTTGTATTGACCATGATTTATGACTTATGCTTTATAACTCTTTCATATGATGTTTAATTTGGTCAATTGCATGTCTTGAAATGAAATGTCCCCTTTTAGCATGTTTTAAATGTTTTATGCATGGCTATCTTACTTGGTACATTTTTTTGTACTAACGCATACTCTTGCCTACATTTTTCCCAAATGTAGGGTGCGACATACAAGTTTCCAAGTCTCGTGGCTAGTTGTTGAGCTTGTGATTTTCCTCAGCTATGGTGAGTCCTCATGCTTCAAGGACAGAGTTATTGTCTTTAGTTTCTTTCTTGTATTTCCCTTTTGGACATGATGTATGGGCTAGGCCCAATTTCATTCTATTGTATTAGATGGCTATGATGAGACAAGAGTTTAGACTTCCGCTTTTCATTTTATAAAATATTTTGGACTTTGAACTGTTTTACTCTTATTTTTCTATTTATTATGTTATGAGAGCTAAGTAGATTGTATGGAGTCCTTCGAAGTTTTATATGCCATGTTATATCTAGGGGGTACCCCTGGATCGTGACATTGATTTAAGTCGGGGGGTGGGGGGTACGTGATTCGAACGTCGCCTTTGTGAATAGTAAATGATTGAATAAATTTCAAATGTTTTATTCAGATCATGGTTCGTTTTTAAGGAGAAAACTTTTCTTGAGTCTTATTTTATGTATCGAATCAGATTGATGTTTTCCTATAATAGTTTGAGAGGCGCTTTTATTAATAAAAAGGCCGAGTTTTAGTTTTAGTTTGAGTTCTTTTCTCACTTCTAACAAGAGGGACCACTAAAAAGTTTTATTTGAAAAGGATGATGAAAAATATTTTAAAAAATGAGAAAAAAAGTAAATTTGGAATCTATCTCTTGTCATAGATGGTACATTTTTCATTTGGATTTAGACAAGCGGGTGTTGACTAACCCATTGTTGTTTATCAAAATTCATTCGGTTCAATTTATTTTGAAACTAACTTTAGACCTTTCTGGTTTGTAATGCCTTGTGTAGTGAGATATTGAATAATTCTTATGTATGCAAATTGTCTAGAGCTTCCCCAAAATATGATTCAACGCAAAATACTAGATATGGCTTGGCTTGGAAGATGAACATAGGCCCTCCTTGACTAGTGACTTTACCCTAAACTCTTCTTTCTTTAATATTGATCTCAGTCGACTCCGTTGAGACTTAACCGATTTCTTTTGTAACCATATTGCACAGCTTGGCCTTTTTGAATCCCATATTTTGCACCTTCATCTCGCTAATTGCTCTTAAATAAGTTGTAGGCTAAAAGCCTAAGTTTGGGGAAGAAGAAAAGGATAAAGATGTGATATAGGGATAATCCTAAGTTTGGAAGTGTTTGCATCAAAGAATGAAACATAAATGAGCTAAAGTGTTTAAAGCATCAGAAGCTTTAATTGAATAATACTTGGTGAAACTGTGGATGAAATAACAAAAAGAAGAGAAACAAAGAATTGGTGCTTGCTCATCGTGTGCACATGCCTTACGTGAAAACAAAAATGGTTGTTTAAATAAATGATTGATGCCATGAATAGGAGAAATAAAATGAAAATAAATCAATAATGTGAGTGGTATGCTCAAAGTGTGATGTTATAGAATTAGGGATATTTTTAACTCACTTGAACCAAATGATATCCTACTTGAAGCCCTTATTCTATGTTTGACACAAAAGTCTTTGGTGATTCTAAGCCTTGCCAATCTACATTAGTTGTGATTAACATACTGGGCAAGCCTATGGTTCATCTTAGTATGCTTAAATTCCATAATAAGAATTAGTGTAGTTGATTTATTTATAATCCCTTGATATGATATTCATGATTGCGAGTGGGATTCTCTTTTTGTGAGTGGCATTGCATCCTTCAAGTGAATGGTGAGGTCTTGATTTTAATTGAGCTGAATGAATGTGATAAATTTATGTAAATCCCTAGGGAAACAGTGAAGGTTGATCAATGATTTCAGATGCTTGAAGATGTGCTTGATTGACATACTGTACCTGAATTTTGTTTCAAAAATTGGTTTTAAATGAGAAAATGTTTCAAGGAAGAGAACCTTTGCTTTATCATAGTGGTGGAGTCAATCGTGAGTTATGTTTGTATATAGAATCTTTTGTTTTGAGTCTACTCTTTTGTTTTGATTGAGTCGTGGTATTTAGTTGTACATACCCTATGTCATGTATACCCGAGCCTCAATTCTATGTTTTGTTTATGCTTTTCTTAAGCAGAAGCAATAGTTTAAATTTCGGGGTTTGATGAGTCGGTATTCTACTAACTTATTAAACTCTTATTCATAAAGTATTTCTATGTTTTAATAATAATAGAAGGAATTTTAGGTCCTAATTCTCTTATGTGAATTATCTTTTTGGTAAATGAAAGATTTAGAATGAAAATCACTAAATACATTAGCAAGAAACCGACATCCAGTAGAAGTCCACCTGCATTTCACAAGTACAATGCAAGCTCAGAAGGAACCCACTGTTTGATTTTGCACCTACATTTTGCAGATGCAAATGCATGTGACACTGATTTAAGGCATGCTGAAGCTTCACTACAACTTCTTTGAGCGGGTTGGCACCTGCATTTCACAAGTGCACAACAAGTTATGTCACGAGACTCGAGGGATATTTTGGGATATGTCTAATTATGTACCATCATATTCTTCCAAATTAGGGATATTCTAAAATAGTAAATTATTGTATTGAGTAGAGTGTAGACATTGAACGATAATAGGTTTTACTTGTTGAAGAAGAAAACACAAAATTGTTCATCTACAAGCTGTGATCGGAATTTACTTACAAGATATGAATGGAATGGAGTATTACTTTGATTGTATATTGTCTATTTTCTTATTTATGAGTAGCTAAATCTTTTGCTAGGGATGTGTGTGCATGATATGGAAGTAAACTTGAATGGATAGTGATTAAATAGTTCTTAAACCAATTATAATGCATTGATCTATTGTTGTCTTCAAGGATTAATCTAAAAATCAATGGTTCCAAACATTTATTGACCACTTTCACTTCACTTTGGCTTGAAAATGAAAGTGAAGTGGGGTAAGACTTCATTAGTGAGGACTTGATAAATTGTTCATTTGATTAGATCTAGAGATAGTGTAATTTGATTGATTTCTCATTTTAGGTAGAGCTAGAGATAGTCTAACCCACTCAAGTAATGTTTGATATTTTTTATGCATAGTTTTGGTGTTCAGAAGAACCCGAGATACACATATCCTTTACCCGAGAGAATATTGGATAGAGTATTGACCAAATGCTATCCATGGGTAAATTTGTTTGAAAGTAGTTGATCATTGTTTATAGAGTTGAACCGCATCGATATAGCACATACCCTAATCATTTCCAACTTGTTGAATCTCTCTTTTTGTTGCCTAAGTGAACATAATAATCATAGTCTTGAATCAAATCTTTTGT
>JAJONR010006442.1:0-29324 GCA_029582245.1 Solanum etuberosum
TAAAAATTTAAAAAAGAAATTTGAAATTTTCTTCAAAAGTAATTTTTTTTTTGGGGGCGGCGGTAGGGAGTAGGGTTAGTAGGAGTTGGTGAGGTGAAAAAAATCTTAAAATTTGAAATATTAAATAATTTTTTATTTTTTTAATTTTTTTGTCGGGGGTGGGGGGTGGGGGGTAGGGATAAAAATATATTTGAAATTTAAAAAATAAAAAAATTTAAAAATTTTAATTTTTTTTGAATGGGGAGGGTCGGGTACGGGGTATGGGTAGGGTAAGGAAAAAATTAAAGGATGAAGTAGAGTTTTGGAAAATGTTTTCCTTAATTTAGGAAGGGAAGTCATTTTCCTTAAATTTGAGGAAAATGAGTTGATTTGTAAAATAATATTTTCCATACATTTAAGCCAACCAAACATGGGAAAATTGGAAAACATTTTCCAAGAAATGTTTTCCTCCATACCAAACACAACCAGAGTTAAGAAAGTTCTCTTTTGAGAGGTTTTAGAGTTTAAGACACTTTACCTTTAAAGAACACTTTTCTAGCTTTTGGGGTTTTACAACTTGGAGTTTGAATTTGATAAATTGAAGTTTAATTCAAAGTGGGTTTACTCTTAATTGCTTGATTTCAAGTTACTCATTAAATCTTTCATGGAAGGTATAATTTCTTTACATTTGGTGATGGGTGGCTAAAATTCCAAGATCTACGGGTGCTCAAATATGATTGGGTGTGATTTCATGTAGTGGGTATTGTGCTATGCTCTGTTATGTTGCAGTTCATACATGAATTTGGTCTAATTACCATGAGGTTAACTTAAGGGTTAAGGTTTCAAAATTAATACCTACTTCCGATCTCCGGTTGATGCTCAGAAGAGATTAATTAGAGTGGGTAATTAGTTTAATGCTAGCAATTTAGGTTTGATGTATGTAACTTACTTGGAAGAGAGGTTATGGGTCGGCTCTATTTACCTCGTTCTTGAAAGAGAGAATAGAATAAGGTATTGAGTTATTTAGTATTGACATTTAGATATGACCGAAAGGAGACTCTAGGCATAGATGTTTTGAGATTCAAAAGATGATTAGCGTCAATGAAGATAACTTAGTCTATTCATGAAAGTGCATCCCTATTCAGTAGCACAATCACCCCTATGTGACATCAATTTCCAATCCCCGCACCCATAGATTGCTTGTTAACTCTTGATTTTGACTATATTTTAGTTCAATTGTGATAATTGATAACCAAAGCTTTATATTATGTTGGTGGTATCATCCACCCAATTTTCTTTACTATTACAAAGAAGCTAAATTAAAGTCCAAATTTTTTGATAAGGAATTCTCCATGATATACCATTCCCTGTGGAATTTGACCCCAACTCTTCGTTGGGTTTTTACTGACTATGATCGACCGCTCTTTTAATTGATTTTGGAGATCGATATAACCGTTATCAACAACCTTGTTGAACTAGTTGAATTATTGATTTACTTGAGAACAAGCAAACGTTTATAATGGGGGTGTTGATAAGTCTGAGATGTTGACTCATTTGAGGTATTTTTAGTTCACTATTAGTGTGCTCAATTCCTTTTTATGTCCATATCTAATGATGTAGTGTTTAGTAGCTATGAAGTCTCAAGGATAAGTCAAGGATGAAATCATGTAAAAAGAGGCTAAAATACTGAAAAAGAGAAAAATCGTGACATTGATGCTCGCCAAAAGTCAAACGGTGACTCGCCTAATGTGCCAAACCTCACAAAACTAACAGTCTTTGACTAAAGTTCTCAAGAAAGGTCGACAAGAAAAAGAGTCTATCGGCGACTCACCAAACTTACTAGGTGGGATAACATGTGTTTGCCGAAAGTGACAAAATGATTGGTCTAAATTTAAGGCAAAAAGGCGAGATTGGTGATATCAGTGACTCGCCAAATGTGAAAAGTGAGCTCCATTGAGCTCAACAACTATAGTTCAAACACCTGAAGTATGAAGCCTGAAGCCATGAAAAGGTGTCATGATCCAAAGTATACACTAGGCGTAACATGGTGTATAGAACCCTAAAAGGTCATACACAAGCCACTTAGCATACATCATACAAGATAATAGAAATACAGATTTTAAAGAAACAGTCTTATATCATAAAAGAGTTTGAAAAGCAGAAGTCTAACATAGTCTCAACGAGTCATGTATGACATCAAAAGGAAGTGGTTGGTATGTAACCCATACACCACATATAAATGTCTGAAAACTGAAGTAAAGAAAAGCCTGTAAAAGTTTCTCAGTCCTCGAACATGAGGACTCACCAATCTTCAAGTGCCAAGAGATCAACTAGCCACGAGTATGAGAGGTTGGAGTGTCCGACCCTGCATTAGTGAAACAATGTAGGCACAAGTATGCATTAGTACATGAAATGCACTAAGTATTATAGCAATGTATAAAAGTTATGAAATCATGCTAAAAAGAATTTTACATAACATGCAATTACCAAGCTAAATCATAAGATAAAAGGGTTAGAAAACATAAGTCATAATCATGGTCAATGCATGCTTAACATAATTAAAACACTTTGTGAGATACTTTGAAAGTAACCTTAGTTCATTATGTTGGTATGTTTACCATTTAACCGATATATACCATGGGAGATATAGAATGGAATCTGGTGTCTATCCCACATCGAAAAGAGAAGTTCTTACTTTTCAAGGTAAGAACCATGTATCTGAGCTAAAGTGGATCCTCTAGCTAGTGTTTATCTGAGACAAATGCTATGGTGGCATATAGTGTTGTGACTTACGGATTGCTACTAAATGTCCATGGACGTTAAACAGAAACCATTATCCCAAAAGCCCGCTCAGTGCTAAGTAAAATTGCATGGAATAGTCATTAATCATATTCATAATTTCATCCAGTGAAAGACATAATTAAGCAACCGATCCAAGATAGAGTTAATTTAGAATATCTCCTAGAACTTGATTCAACTTAGGTGAGAAAATCTTTAAACCTTATGAATCCTTATGTGAGAAAACCATTCACAATCATGATCTTAAAATTATGAGAGAAAACCTTTAAACCTTATGAATCCTTATGTGAGAAAACAATTCACAATCATGATCTTAGAATTATGTGAGAAAACTTTTCACAACAACAACATTGATAATTTCCTCTCAAAGCATCCTTAAATCATTTACAGCTCTTTCATTAAAGCATGCATATCTTTATAAAAGTCAAATATCATAGATCATAAGTTTCATCATGTGTTCATAGTCTAAAATCATGTATCATGCATGAGTTCATATAAATTCATCTTAAAATCATTTAGTTACTTCAATTCCAGCATTAAAAGAAAGAAAACAATCAATTGAATCATAATTGAAAAGAACCCATGAAGATTAAATAAATCCCTAACTTTGAATTGAGAATATAACTTGTAAAATTGGAAGATCTTTGAAAAACCCTGTGGAGGAAAGGACTCCATAGGTTAATACTAGCAAACCTTACGAATAAAGGCCTAATAGCTATGGTGAATTGAAAATCTTGAAGTAAAACCTTAGCTTCTTCTTCCTTAGCCTTTGAGAGGATTTTGGGGATGAACTTGGAGGGAAATTTATGATTTAGGAGAATGATGTAGAATGGGTAGTTTTAGGACTTCAATCACTTATATAGGGCTTAGCATAGGGTTAAAATGGCATAGCTTAGGTACCAACACATAGGGAAAGACTAAAATAGCCTTGACTTAAAAAGCTGACGGGTGACTTATATGGATCCCTAAACGGTCGTATAAGGCACCACTGGCCGTATAGGAAACCGTCTAGGTGACCCCAAATCCTGGCAGCCTTAAATCGCTAGGCCAGTTCCCTAAGCGGGTTGTACTCCCTTTCATGAGCCGTTTAGGCTTCTGTGAAGGGTCCATGGTCGGTTTTAGGCATGTGGACCTGCCCGTTAACCCACTTACCTTTTCCAAATTCTGAGGTGTTACAATAATCTCCCCTTGGGAACATTCATCCTCGAATGGAACTCAAGCCGGCATAAAGAGAGTATGATAGAAACTAACAACCCAACATGAATGTAAATTTATCAAAATGCATATATCCAAGGAGGAAAAACGACTCCAAGCAAAAACAGACTCAAACATCATTTCATAAAACATGCATGCATGCATATGGAAATGGGAGAATGACTAACATACATGAATCCGAAAGAAATAACCATAATGGGCTAAATACCTCAAGCTAAAGTAGGATTGGAGGGAAAGAGATGAGGATATCGGAACATCATATCGGCCTCGTCCTTCCAAGTAGAACCCTCAACCATTTTATCCTCCATAACACCTTTACGGATGCAACTTCCTTATTCCTCAACTTTCAATCATAACGGTCTAAATTATCCACCAGAAACTCTTCATAAGAAAGACTTTCCTTTATACCAAGATACTCTAATGGTACATTAGATTTTGGATCTCCAACACACTTCTTTTCGAAACTCATGACACCCTTCATAGGTGAAATTTTAGTGTAAACCCAGTCATAAACATCAAACTCAAGATCTCTTCTTCTAATATCAGCATAAGACTTTTGTCGACTTTGAGCCGTTTTTAGCCTTTCTATAATAATTCGAACCTTTTCCGTAACCTCATGAACCAACTCAAGACCTATCAAAGAAACCTCACCAACTTCAAACCAATCTATGGGAGATCTACACCTCCTACCATAAAGAGCCTCAATTGGAGCCATACCAATACATGAATGGTAGCTATTATTATATGCAAACTCAATCAAAGGCAAATGATCATCCCAATTACCCTTGAAGTCAATTACACAAGCTCTGAACATATCTTCCAATTTTGGCTAGTATGCTCTGCTGGCTCATCAGTTTTAGGACACTTAGCCACAAATTCTGCAATATCCTTATACATCTAATTCCAGTAATAGACCTCCCGCAAGTCACGGTACATCTTGGTAGCTCCCGGGTGAATGGAATACCGAGAACTATGGGCTTCCGATAAAATTTGATCTCTCAAGTCATTAACATTGGGAACATATAAACGACCTTGAAATCGAAGCACACCATCTACCCCTTGGGATAAATCATCAATGGACTTTTTAAGGACCGCTTCCTTCAATTCAAACAAAATCCGATCAACACTTTCCTTGGCTTTCACATCCAAAAAAAATGACAATTCTGAACTATTATGAACAACACCACCATCCTCACTTGAATCAACCAACCAAACACCTAGACGAGCTAGTCTATGAACATCACGAGCCAACTCTTTCTTACCATCCTCAATATGTGCAACACTATTCATAGTCAACCGACTTAAGGCATCGACGATCACATTGGCTTTGCTCAGGTTATAAAGGACACTCATATCATAGCCCTTCAAGAGTTTTAGCCATCTACATTGATGAATAATTAGATCCTTTTGCTTGAACACATATTGCAAACTTTTGTGGTCGGTGAAGACATCAACATGAATGCCATATAAGTAATGTCTCCTAATCTTTAAGGCAAAAACAACCACCGTTTGCTCCAAATCATAGGTAGGATAGTTCTTTTCATGAATCTTAAGTTATCTTGAAGCATAAGCAATAACATTCCCATTTTGCATAAGAACACACCCTAATCCAATCCTTGAAGCATCACAATAAACAACAAACCCATCAAACTCTTCCAGTAAAGTCAACACCGGACAAGAGGTAAGTCTATCTTTCAACTCTTCAAAACTTTTTCCATATGCTTCCGACAATATGAACTTAACTTTCTTTTGGGGCAATGTAGTCAATGGAGAGATAATCGATGAAAACTCTTCCATAAACCTTTTATAATATTTTGCCAAACCCAAGAAACTTTGAATATCCAAAGGGGATAGAGGTCTAGGAGAACTCTTAATCTCATTTGTCTTCTTAGGATCTACCTCAATACCTTTACCGAAAACAATGTGATAAAGAAATGCCACGGATCTCAACAAAAACTCACTTTTACTAAACTTTGCAAATAGTTATCGGTCCTTGAGGACTTGCAACACAATCCTCAACTGATCGGCAATATCATCCTCACTATGCGATTATATAAAGATGTCATCGATAAAATCAATCGCAAATATATCAAGATAATGTCTAAACACTCTATTCATCAAATCCATAAATACTATCGGAGCATTAGTCAAACCAAAAACATTATCAAAATTCATAATGATCATACCAAGTTCAAAAAGTCATCTTCAGAATGTCACCTTTTGTCACCCTCAATTGGTGATAATCCGACCGGAGGTCAATCTTAGAGAAGTAAATTTCTCACTTGCAATTGATCTAACAAATCATTTATCCTTGGAAGAGGATAATTATTCTTAATTGTAAACTTGTCCTATTGTCGATAGTCAATACACGTGTGAAGTGAACCATCCTTCTTACGAATAAAAAAAACTATAGCATCTCATAGAGAGATACTCGATCGTATGAAACCCTTAACCAACAAGTCTTTCAGTTATTCCTTCAATTCTTATAGATCTTCCGAATCTATATTTTAAGGAGGAATAGAGATAGCGTATCTATTAGAAGGTCAATACCGAAGTCTATATTCCTATTGGGAGGAATACCAGGTAGATCATCTAGAAACACTTCTGGAAACTCATTTACAATGTGGACCAACTCAAAAATAGGGGTTTAGGAATCTGTATCCCTAACCTGAAGAAGATGAAATATGCAACCCTTAGAAATCATTTTTCTAGCTTTAAGACATCAAACAAACTCACCCTTGGACATAGAATTTCCCCCTTTGTACACTAGAATGGGCTCATTTTGAAAGTGAAACTTAACCACTTGGTTTCTATAATCAATAGAAGCCTAACAATAATGGAGCCAATCCATCCCTAGAATAACATAGAAATATAATATATCAAGCTCTACTAGATCAACATGAGTGGTCCTATGGGATAAGGAGACGAGACAATTTTTATAGAATCTTTTAGCCACAATGGATTCACCAATAGGAGTAGAAATAGAAAAAGTGTCTAATAACACATCTGGGGAAACATCAAATCGCATAACTACATATGGCGTCACAAAAGACAAAGTAGCACGAGGATCAAGCAATGCATAAACATCAAGATCAAATACTTTCAACACACCGGTAACAATATCGAGAGAACCGCTTGATCATTACGAGTTTGAAATGCATAAACTTTATTTTACTATCGAGCACTTCAGCCCGAACCACTAGGCATAGCTTACCTACCATCGTTTCCCTTAGTAGCAATTGACGCACAATCCCTTATTTTGTGAACTCTTACCACAACTAAAGCAATCATCTGTACCGACTATGTATTTACGATCCTGCTTCCTTCCACACCTAGTACAAGTAGACAAAGAAGATCCACCACCATTTTCACCTTGAGGCTTACGGTTAGTAACTCTATCTTTTTTGAAATTTTGAACTTGAGCACTAGAGGAACCTTGACCGGAAAACTTGTATTGGAATCTAGGACGACCTTATCCATCGAACCTCAAATATAAAAGTCACCATCACCGGTCTTTGCCCTCATTACCTCCCTAGATCATTCCTTAAGCTTCTCCAGTTCAATTTGTTGGGTATGTGTCATAAATAAGAAATATCCATTTCCTTAATTAGCATGGTGGTACGACATTCCTTAACCACCATTACCGACACACCCGAAAAAACCTTTCTCATCTTTTCCCTACAATCGGCAAACATAGAAGGAACATATGTGGACTATTGTGTGAATTTCAAAGCATACTCTTTAACACTCATATTTCCTTGTAAAAGGTTAACAAACTCAAGTACTTTTGCCTCTCTCATCTCAATGGGAAAGAACCTATCAAGGAAAGTAGCCGTAAATTTTTCCCAATCAAGAGGACCCACATCTATCGCCCTCTTTTCCTTCCATTATTCAAACCAAACATGAGAAACACTCTTCAATTGATAAGCGGCTTATTTCACTTTTTCCACCGGCATCACTCCAAAGATCATCAAAACCTTATTCATCTCATCAATGAACTCTTGAGGATCTTCCTTAACCTTGGAACCATGAAACTCTGAGGGATACATTCTAGTGAAGTCTCTCACTCTAGCTTCCACCGTACCCACATTTGGGTTCACGGAGACCACATCCTCCATATTGGCTTGAGCCAACACTTGAAAAGTGGCTCAGAATTTTACACGAGTCACTTTCTCGGACAAAGAGTGGATCGGAACTTAAGGATCTTCTTTTTCCACATTCTTACTCGCATTCCTTGTAGTATGCTCTTCAAGGGGTCATATCCTGAAAAGAATCGGATAAATATTAAGAGAGAGACATATAGAGTTACACTTTATTAAATGAATTTAGAATGATGAAAAACGTGAAGTTTCCTAAACATATTATAGCCTTCTATTCATAAATATGGAGCGCTTCACAATAATAAAAAAGAGTCTACTTGACATAGCTTGTGAAACATCCTAGGACCTTTCTAAACTTGGTTCTGATACCAAGTTTGTCACAACCCAAAGTATACCCTAGGTGTAACATGGCGTATAGAACCCTAAAAGGCCCTACACAAGCCACTTATCATACATCATGCAAGATGAAATAAAGATTTCAAAGAAACAGTCTTATATCATAAAAGAATTTGACAAAGAGGAAGTCTAACATAGTCTCAACAAGTTATCTATTACATCATAAGGAAGTGGATGGAATGTAACCCATACACCACATATAAATGTCTAAAAACTGAAGTAAAGAAAAGCATGTAAAAGTGTCTCGGTCCTCGAAACATAAGGACTCACCAATCTCTGAGTGCCAAGGGATCAACTAGCCATGAGTATGAGAGGTTGGAGCATCGAACACTACATTAGTGAAACAATGTAGGTACAAGTATGCATTAGTACATGGAATGTACTAAGTATGATAGCAATGCATAAAAGTTATGAAATAATGCTAAAAAGACTTTACATGAAGTGCAATAACCAAGCTAAATCATAAGATAAAAGGGTCAGCAAAACATAAGTCATATCATGGTCAATGCAAGCTTAACATCTTTAAAATACTTTGAAACTAACCTAAGTTCATTATTGTGGGATGTTTACCATTTAATCGGCACAGACCATGTGAACTATAACATGGAATCTGGTTTCTATTCCACACCAAAAAGAGATCCCCTTACTTGCCAAGGTAAGAACCATGAATCTGAAGTGGATCCACTAACTAGTGACTATATGAGACAAATCCTATGGTATCACATACTTCTATGACTTAGAAATTATTACTAAAGGTCAATGGATGCTAAATGAAAACCTTTATCCCAAAAGCCCGCTCAGCGCTAAGTAAAATCCCATGGAATAGTCATTATTCATAGTCATATTTCATCCATGGAAAGACACAATTAAGCAACCAATCAAAACTAGAGTTCATTAAGAATCACTCCTAAAACTTGATTAAACTTAGGTGAGAAAATCATTCAACCTTACGAATCCTTATGTGAGAAAACCTTTCAAAATTTTGATCATAGTAATATGTGAGAATACATTTTACAACAAACACATTGATACTTTCCTCTCAAAGAATCCTTAAGTCATTCACATGTCTTTCATAAAAATATGCATATCTTTATAAAAGTCATATGTCATAGATCATAAGCTTCATCATGTGTTCATAGTCTAAAATTTTGGATCATGCATGGGTTCATATGAATTCAACTTAAGATCATTTAATTACTTCAATTCATGCATTAAAAGATAGAAAAATAAATAATTAAATCATAATTGAAAAGAACCCTCAAAGATTGAATAAAATCCTAACTTTTAATTGAGAATCTAACTTGTATGATTTGAAGATCTTTAAAGAACCCTATGGAGGAAAGGACTCAATCGGTGAATGCTAGCATACCTTAGGTATCAATACCTAATAGCTATCGTGAATTGAAATTCTTGAAGTGAAACCCTAGATTCTTCTTCCTTAACCTTAGAGAGGATTTTTGGGATGAACTTAGAGGGAAATTTATGGTGTAGGAGAATGATTTATAATGTGTAGTTTTAGGACTTAAATCATTTATATAGGGCTTATAATAGGGATTAAAATGATATAGCTCACGTATCAAACACATCGGAAAAGTCTAAAATAGCCTTGACTTAAAAAACTGACATGTGACTTATATGAAACCCTTAACAGATCGTATAAGACCCCACTATCCATAAAGGGAACCGTCCAGGTGATCCCAAATCTTGGAAGTCTTAAATGGCCAGTCCACTTCCCTAAATGGGCCATGGCCCCTTTCACGAGGCCTGTAAGCTTCTTTGAAGGGTCCATGGTCAGTTTTAGGCCTCTGGACCTACTCGTTAACCCACTTACCCTTTCCAAATGTTTAGATGTTACAAAAGGTGAGAATAAAAACACGTCGGCGATTCGCCGAATGATTCGGTGAGCATGACTAACATCACTGATTGGGAAATTTGATCATGTTTTGTCTAATTTTGGGGGAATTATAAATAATTGAAAGGAGAGATAAAAAATACATATTTTGCTCATAAAATGGATCTAAAACTTTTTTTATGTAGAGTACAATAGAAACTTCTATTTTGTAGTGTGAGAAACAAGTTTAAACTGATAATTTTGGGGATTTCAGAAGTTGGTCTCTTAAATTTAAGTTGCAAATAAACAATCCGATGGCTGAGGATGTTTTTGGTATACTTTCTTTTACTTTTAATATGATTGGTTAAAACCCTATTCTAGGTATGTGAAGATAGAGTTGGGTTTTGAATAAATTGGTGGGACAATGTGTATTGATCTGTTTTGCTTGGATTCCCAGGGATTCAATTAGATTATCATGTGTTTAATCTATGACTATATTAAGGTGGAAAAATTAATTCTAGTTTTAGATCTTTGTATATTTCTTAAGAGAGAGTATATGAAGTGGGTAATTGAGTTGATGCTTGCATATTAGTTTGAAATCCTTTATTTCCTTGAGAAACAAATTGGGGGTTCCACCTCTAAATTCTATTCTTGCTCGAGAGAGAAGATTTACATCAAGGATTTGGGTTTTTTAGTTGATTACACATGAGAATGTCCAAGAAGAATTCTTGTGATAAGCATATTATGATTGAAAAATATAATATGTGTTTGAGATTGACCCAGCCTATCTATGGGTAATTAAGGTTATTGAGCAATCATATTGACCACCTTGTGAAATCGATACAAACTTTCGCACACTCCTAGATCACTCCGCTATCTTGTTAATCGCTTGTTTAAGTTTTATTGATTGAAATTGATTACAAAACAATCTGTATTTGATGATACGAAATATTTCCACCCTTGTTACCATCTACTTGAAATTAATTGGGACACAAATTGACTTCATTATTGAATTCTTTCAAATTCCACTCCCTATGGGATTCGACCCCGACCTTATACGCTGGATAATTATATTGCTAACAATTACTTACTTGTTTTAATTGATTTACATGTAATTTAAGGATTATCGATTGGCACCAAATTTATTGTGCAGACAGATCATGCAACATTGAGGTACCTTGTGGAAAAGAAGGATGTGAAGCCAAGACTAAATTGTTAGGTGCTATTGTTCCAAGAGTTTGACTTCAAAGTTAGAGATATAAAGGGGACCGAGAATCAAGTTGTTGATCACTTGTCCAGATTAGAAGTAGAAGTGAGGTTGAAATTGGCTGATGGGGTTGAGATAGATTATACTTTTCCAGATGAATAAGTTTGGGCTGCTTCAGATGATATGTTTCCATGTTTCTCAAATTTTGCTAATTATTTAGTGAGTGATGTGGTGCCTTCAGATTTATATTTTCACCAACATAGAAAGTTTATGTCTAATGTGAATAAAGTATTTTGGGAACATCCATACTTATTTTGTGTTTCTACTGATTGGATTATTCGTCGTTGTATATCCGAGGTCTAGATGATAAGTATATTGGAGGCATGTCATTCGTCTCCCGTTGGAGGTCATCATAGTGGTATCCAAACTGCTTACAATATTTTACATTTTAGGTACTATTGGCCAACTATTCACAAAGATGCTCATGATTTTGCCTAGTCATGTAATCATTGTAAAATTAAGGAGGTATTTCAAGGAAACATGAACTCCCACTCACTCTGATTCTGGTGATTGAATTGTTTGTTGTTTAGGGCATTGAATTTATGGGTCCCTATGTGAGTATAAATGGGATGAAGTACACACTTGTGGCGGTTGACTATTTATATAAATGGGTGGAAGTTGTTGGTCTTTTGAACAAGAAGGAAAGAGTATCACTGCATTCCTTAAAATAAATATCTTCTGTAGATTCGGTACACCAAGGGAAATATTCAACAATGGAGGTTCCCACTTTCATAATAAGTTGTTCAGGGCATTTCTTGAGAAATATAATATTAGACCTAGAGTACCAACTCCTTTCCATCAGACGTCTAGTGGGAAAATTGAAGTTTCAAATGGGGAGATCAGGCAAATCCTAGCAAAGACTGTGAATGCAAACATAATGGAATGGTTAAGAAAGCTTGATTATGTTTTATGGGTATATCAAATTTATTCAAAATCCCATAGGTATGTCTCCTTACCAACTTGTGTTTGGGAAGTCTTGTCATCTACCTATTCAGCTAGAGCACAAAGCCATGTTGGCACTCAAGAAGCTTAATATAGATTGGAGTGCTACATCGAATCAGAGGTTGAATGAAATAAATGAACTTGGTGAGTTTTTCCTAAAAGCATATGAAAATTCAGCCTTATACAAAGATAGAATAAAGAAATATCACGACCAAAAGATCAAAAAGTGAGAATTTGCACCAAGAGATGTGGTCCTCCTCTTTAACTCAAGGTTGTGCTTATTTCCATGCAAACTAAAATCAAAATAGTTTTGAACATTCCGATTAGTTCAAGTATTTTCATATGGAGAGGTTGATTTAGAGAACGATGTTCAAAGTGGATGGGCAAAGGATAAAGCATCACATGTGAAATGCAGAAAAATAAGGTGGTTCACGTATGGTTTGTTTGTGATGACTGAGTATCCAAGGAGCCTTCATCGTGTCACAACGTTAAATCAAGCGTTGCTTGGGAGACAACCCAAGATGTTTAGTTTGGTTTCTTTTTGCATTTTTCTCTTTTTAGCTTTAGTTTCTAGGCTATTGTAGGCTAAATTAGGGTCCACGTCAAAATAGAGTCATTAAAATTAAAATTTAGGCCTAATGGTTGCTACATGTGTACGGATCAAAATAAAAATCTAGAAAACTTTTAGTGCAGAGGCTTTCTACGGATGTGTTCTATGGGTCATATAATACTATACAAACCGCAGACCCTATTTGTAGTATCCTGAATAAATAATTTCACAAAGGAAATATTCTACGTGACCCATCTACGAGTCATAGTTCATTCATCGTACTATAGATTGTGCCCATAGTAACCAAGGTCCCAGTAAAACTACAGTTGTAAGCCTACGAGTGCATAATATGAACCGTAGAATTACCGTCCATAGTATGTTCTTGTAGACCCTAGGTATGTGTATTTAATTATTCTATGTTTGAAGTTAACCTACGAAGCCCATCTACGGATTGTCAAACTTACTACCGTCCATAAATGTCACGACCTAGACCGTCGTGATTGGCACCCACACTACCCCTCCGGTGGGAGAACCGTTAATACTAATCAGCTAACCCAAAAGCTAGACATTTAAAGATACGGAAGCAGGTTTAAATAAAGAAATAAATTGGAGTTCCCATAAACTCCGGAAGTCTAATAAAACAATTACTAAACATTGCGGAAAACACCCCTAGAATCTGAAAGTCAATGTACCAAAATATCTAAAGTTCAACAAGTCTAAGGAAAATGGGTACAACCCAAACTAAACGTAGGAATATCTAATTTACTAGTCTATGTCCGAATAGAAATGGACTAAACATAACGAGAACCCATGGCACCCTGGAAGAACTGGCTCACCCTTCAATTTGATGACGATCACTGATCTCCTAGATGAGGTCTGTCAGTAGCCCCCTGAAGATGCCCTGTACTCAACAACGAAAGAGCCAGTGCAGTATCATTACACAACCAAAGTGTACTTGTAGGATCACGCGGCTATTCCAGTAAGTGAACATACATAAGCAGTTACAACATAGTAAACATGCATATATTGAACATATACAATATCAACTATCATTTCAGGAGAAATGTACAATTCCACATTCTCAATAATATGCATATATAACAAGTCAATGGTCCTCTCATCGAATCCATACCCAAACTGTTAGTGTGCTGGATCATGACACCCGATCTAAATTAGTGTGCCGGATCGTGACACCCGTTCCAATATATATATCGGTACGTGACATCCGATCCCAGTTAGTGTGTCGGAACGTGACACCCGATCCATTCAACATGCCACAATCACAATCACAATGTACATTCTCATTATCATACAATCAAGTGTTGATTCATGGCTTACAATCATTCGTTCATACTCATTTACATTAGATGTGATCAATAGTGCAACATTCACATACATACATGCATTAGAATGAAGAAAATACTAACATACATCACACAAAAACGAAATCAAACCATCACCTACCTCGAAACCAAGCTTGAATCCTCCTAAGATACTCGATTATTCCTTTCTGGATTCGTTCCGCTTGTTCTAGGTCTACAAAACATTAATATAACACAAGGATCAATAATTAAGGTCTAATTTACCTGGATTACAACAAACCCAATAACCCAAGACCAAACCCATGATCCTAAGGTGCAACTAGGGCTTTTCCCCACCATCAATTTCAGTTGAAAATCCTCCCCCAATGATAATTACCCACAAATTTACGTTCTATGGATTGAAAAACTGATTAGGGGGGAGAAATCCTTACCTTTAGCACCAAAAGTTGTGGAAACCTTCAAGAAATCACATGGGGTCATCTCCTAACCCTTAAGAAGGAAGTTTGCAGAATAATGACGTTTTTGGGGTTTATTTCCGACTTAAGTCGCGACTGTCTCGCTGTGGTGGACCATAACCCTCTACAGCAGCCTTGACCTGGCGGCTTGCACGGAGACAGAGAGTCGAATTTAGAGTTTCAAACCCCCATTTCACAACACACCTTCAACCCATGACATTCAGAAACTACTCATTCACGCTAAGATAAGTTTCATGAGTTCTACTCACTAGAATTCGATTTTGTAAAATCATACGGGTTCCTTAACGTCTTAGCTATCCACTGATGTGATAAAACACATAATTAGGTATTTCTTTCATTACTATATTTCCCTAGACCTCACTGACTCAGATTTCGTCTAAATCTAGACTAAGCTAGGAATTTCCAAGTTACTACTCAAAAGTTTTCTGGCCCCAATTGTTTCTCCATTGGATTTTCCCTAACGATGGAATCAGGTCGTTACAATAGATACCAATTTATTCATCACTCGTCCCCAAGTGATCAACTAGGAAAGACTGGCTAAAGTAAGGGTAGAGTAGTATCTGAATCATCGAATAGCTAGGGATACTTATCTCGCATGTCCTTCTCGGTTTCCCAAGTTGCTTCCTCAATCAAACGATGCTTCCATTGGATTTTGACAGATGCAATATCATTTGACCTTAACTTGCGAACTTCCCTATCTAGAATGGCTATAGGCTCCTCCTCATAAACTCCAAATATTTGACCTTTCGATCTGCATAGTCTTTAATCTTGTTCTGAGTTGCTAGAACATCTCCCGAATAAATTTCATGTTCACTAATGATTCTTATCAAAAGGTCCTGCCTCAAATCCATCAAACCAACCAATGGGAGACCTACATCCCCTCCTATACAGTGCCTCAAATGAAGTCATCTCAATACTCGAGTGATAAATATTGTTGTATGTAAACTCAACTAACAACTAAAGCTATTCTCAATAACCACCAAAGTTGACCGTACACACGTCTGCAACATGTTATCAAGGACCTTGACACAATCATCAGGACAAATCTTTTCTCACATAACCATGATAAACCTAAATCAATACTCACTACAATTAGAGGTGAACCTGAACCAACCAACACGCCCTCATAATACCTAAACAGTCATAGTTCTTATCAACATCTCCATCTCAAAACATAAATTTCCATGAGCTTAAGTTATAAAAATTTGATCTTTGGACATCAGATACTCATCGGGGATTATGTCCAAATGTAAAAGCCATGTATCAACGCTTATTGAAATGCTAGATTAGTAATTGTGATTGTAGATTACCCGTAAGAACAGTAGAATTGGACCCAATGATCCCCACATTCAACAACACATAATCGATATATGACCTCGACGATTAGATGAATATTATGATTGTCGGACAACCATAAATACGCATGATAGCTCTTCTATAAACTCTCACAAGCAAGGTGGTACATGTAGAACCACTGAAATATTTTAACAACTCCAAGTCAACACAAAATAAGTCATCTGAAATCACCACGTCTTCCCAATCATCCCACTCAACCAAGAGAACATCGCAGGATTGGTACACCTGATCAACCACTAGGGATCCGTCCACAAAAGTGAAAACACGCTTGAGCATAGTTAGTGCATCATACTCACAACAATGTACATAAATGAAATAGATGGTCACATAAGAATTTATCGAATAACACTAAAGGTTTTCCTCTTAAGAGTCGATACCAGTCATTTCCATTCAGTTGGCTCCACATACTCTTCACCTCATTCCACTGAAGTCCACACTCTCAATACTAACAACCATCATGAACACTCCAACCATTTACCTTACTCTAACCAAAAACTTTTAAATGAAAACCTTTCTTAGGTACTTAACAATCAACAATAATAACTTTATGACCCAACCCAGGTGTAAGTCCTTTCAAATGCTCAATACATAATACAATTGATCATTTCTCACCTTGCAATTTCATACCTTGAAAAAATATATCACCACGAATGTAGACTTACAATGAAAAATCAGGATTATAAATTCAACCGTATAACGCAATCCCCTTATCTATCAACATTAGCTTATACCTTGAAGATTTTTATGAATTCATGGATCTTCGCTTATCATTGATCACATCTCCATCGATCTTACAATATCTTTCGCTAAAAATTCAATCATTCTCATACTAAACTCAAAAACAAAAACCAAGCACTTATCATCACACTCGAGCTAATATTTGTACACTCCTTTCTCAAGTAGTTTTTAACCAATCTGATGGACTGGTGACACTATTACCATAGCTACAACAAAATGAATGAAATCACGCATCTCTGAACCCAATTATCTACCCCTCTGAAGATACCTCTTTAGCCTATGAAATCGAATAAAATATTCTTGCTCTCGCCTCTCTCTAAAGGTTGTACTACATCCCACTATATTTTTCTTCAGTATAACTCTAGCTCTTTAAAATTCTATTCGAGTGGTGTCCCACCATCACTTAAAACTTTTCATACAACCACTTTACTTACCAAACATTATAAAACCACAACCTTAGATATTCGCAAGTCGTAATTACTATACAAAATTTGCTTAACCAACAATCTTATTATATAGTTGCATCCTCTCACAATATATCACGAGCTCTTATTACCATTATGCTTAGTTAGCCCTGGCTATCGCTACGAAGTCAACCTTTTCGTCGACATGACACCTCAAACTCAGGTATACCCATCAAATTCAAAGGACTAACCCAATTTTATATGCGCTTTCTTACTAAAATCTTTGATTGTCTTCACCCAAGTATACTCAATTGGGCTTTCTTTATCCATAAGCTTTTCATTCCGGTATAAATCCACTCCTTTATGGCTTAAGATAAAATCACCAGTCCTCATACTATCCTCCTTCTTCTTAACAAACAAGACAGGAGCTCCCCACGGGGAAGCACTAGGACGGATGAAACCTTTATCAAGAAGCTCCTGTATTTGAGCTTTAAGCTCTCTCAATTTTGCCAGAGCCACGCGATAAGGAGGAATGGATATGGGTGAGTGCTAGTTTCCAAGTCAATGCAAGAATGTATATCTCTATTTGGAGGCATAGCAGGCAAATCGGTAGGAAACACTTCTCTAAATTCTGACACCACATGAATAGACTCAATAGAGGGAGATTCGACCTCAACATCCTGAATATGAGCCAATTACGCCAAACACCCCTGCCCCACCAGTTTCCTAGCCCACATGAATGATATAACCTTAGCTGGCTTAGGCTTGTATACCCCTTCCCACTCTAACCTTTCCCTACCCGAGATCTCTAGAGTTACCGACTTAGCATTACCATTAAGCACAGCATAATAGGGGGACAACCAAGTCATGCCTAAGATTATATCAAGTCATTTATATCCAGCATAACCAAATCAACCCAAGTCTGAAAATCCATAAACACAACAGGACAAACACGATATACATGGGTGACTATGACTGACTCTTCAACTGGGGTAGTGATACGTTCAAATTACACCTCCCTAAAGAAGTATAAGCGATTATTATCAAGTAAAGAACCCAACTTGTAGGTTGGGGTCGATCCCACGAGGAAAATGGTTTAGACTTAAACTTAACTCACTATTATATCCGTTTAGTCAAATTATTTTTGAGACAAGTAAATAAAGGGGGAATTTTGTAAGCAAATAATTGATTGTTAATTAAGTAACAAGTAAGCAAAATTCAACGTTGTTGTTATCAATATGAGAAATAAACTAGGGTATATGTGTTCCCTATGAGCTCTTAACGCGGTAATCCTAAAAATAGAAATCATTTCCTAGTGTTTTACATGCAAAGTTGGTAAGATATGTATCCCTAAGTGATTGGTCCTCCAAATAGGGAATGTCACTACGCACCTTGGTCCGGCTACGAGTGTATACTTTACTAACCCTTACCTTTACCTCAGATTAGACATCACATCAATGTATGGCTTAGTTTTCACCCTCACACCAATTGACATTAGACTATTACATAGCATCCACTATATCTCTGTTGTTAATTCTTTTCTCATTAACTACCTCCTTGGTCCGGCAAGTAGCAACGAGGTGAGTTCAAACGTTGTGCACCGTTAAAAAGACTTCTAAGCGAAAGAATTAACAATACATGCATACACACTATTCAAGAATTACTTAATTATTATTCATACTTTGTTAATTGCTCATGGTTCCCACAACCCTAGTTGTGGATTTAGCTACTCATGCTTGAAAGAACACAATTCATAATTGGTTAAAGAGAATTCATGAACTTACAAGAAGAATTGATGAAATCCGAAATCTTCAACTAAATTTCAAAGATAAAATCTTAAAACGAAATCCGGAAAATTAATTGCTAAGAGTTTTCAAATTAATTCCTAAAACACAAACTTTAGAAGTAAACAATAATGTCTAACCCCTAAAAATGAGGTTTACAACTCCTATTTATAGAAAAACAAGTCCCCAACAAAAAGAAACGAATTAAAGAAATAAACTTCTGGAACGCGGCTTCATTCGACGACTCGACCTACGGTCCGTAGGTCCCCTTCTGTGGCTCCATACTTTGGAATTTTTCATCAGGTACTGGAACTTCAACTCCCAAATCATCAACAACAGATATGCAGGACGGCCCATGGGTCGACCTACGGTCCATCAGTTGCTCCGTAATTCCACACTTGGTCAGACTTTCCTGATGCTCCATCTACGCCTGCCCATCGACGGTCCGTGGATCACTTCCGTGGGTGGCCCCTTCTGTATAATTTTAGCTTTCGTGTCCATCAACCGCGCCCAAGCCTATTTCCTGCAAACATAGCACATAAACATTAATTCTAACACAATATAGCTCTAGAAACACACAACTTCTAAGTGAAATGTATCAAAAATACCGTAAACTCACGGTATATCAGGTAGAAACATGGATGGGGGCATCAAGCACATCACAAACCACATCAAATCCCAAAACAAATTGAACTGACATGTATGCATTAGTAGAACCGGGATCAAACAAAACAGTAGCCATCCGGTCATATATGAGAATAGTATTTGTGACCACTGCATCAGACACCTCAGCCTCGGTCTTGCCTGGAAAGGCATAAAACTGAGCCTTGTCATCTTGACGGGCAACCTCCTTGCCTGGCTGCACTGCTCCTCTACCTGCATTACCATTTCCCCGGCCTCCACAGCCTTACTGATTTCCTCCTCATATACCCAGGTTCTCCACAATTTTAACACATTTAATAACTTAACCAAGTAAACATTGCTGCTATTGGAGCAGTCGTATCTTGACCCTCTTTTATATACAATCAATCCATGAAATTATAGTATAGCTTCTAACCTCAATTGGTATAACTTAATTTCATCATTCGCTAAACAACCCATACATGTTATGACAACAATACTAAATGCATTTTCCAAAGTAATGATGTTCATTATCTAGCCGTCCCTTACCAAAACTTCTTGAATGTTGTAACCTATAAACTAGAATCTGCAAATCTGACCTTCATCCCTTCAAAAACGACGATAGTAGCTAGCGAGCCCCATAAAACTCCTAATTTCAATCACAGAACTTGGTCGGACCAAACTCCTAACTGCTTCAATCTTTTGGGGATCTACCATTACCCCTTCCCTTGAAACTACATGCCCCAAAAAGGCAACTGAAGTCAACCAAAACTCACACTTGGAAAATTAAGCATACAATTTTGGTCTCCCAAGGACACTCAATACTATACGAAGATGGTCAACATGTTCTTCCTCACTCTTAGAATAAACTAAAATGCCATCAGTAAACACCATAACAAATGAATCTAGAAATGGTTTGAACACCCCATTCATAAAACTTATAAAGTTGCATGCGCATTTGTTAACCCAAACGACATCACTAGAAACTCGTAGTGCCCATAGCAGGTTCTGAATGCCATTTTTGGTATATTCTCAGGTCTAATCTTTAGCTGTTGATAACCAGACCTTAGATCAATCTTAGAGAAACTGATGCCCCCTGCAACTGATCAAAAAGATCATCTATCTGAGGCAGTGGATACTTGTTCCGAATGGTGACCCTATTCAATTGTCGGTAGTCTATACACATTTTCTATTGCTAGTGATGGTGTTACCACTTCTGTTGCTCTAGTTCGGACCATAGAGTGAAGGAGGAAAGATACCAATTTGTATCACCCAGATACCAATTGGATTCAAGTAATAGCATGAAAGTAGTAGAAACAAAGAGATTTCCTAAAGTCCTATAGCCTTTCGAAGAAAAGTACAGACGTCTCCGTATCATTCCGCAAGACTCTACTAGACTCGTTTTGGTACAATGAGATCAACAAACCTAGGGCTCTGATACCAACTTTGTTAAGACCCAGACCGTCGTGATTGGCACCCACACTACCCCTTCGGTGGGAGAACCATTAATACTAATCAGCTAACCCAAAAGCTAGACATTTAAAGATACAGAAACAGGTTTAAATACAGAAATAAAGTGGAGTTCCCAGAAACACCGGAAGTCTAACAAAACAATTACTAAACATTGCAGAAAACACCCCTAATATCTGAAAGTCAATGTACCAAAACATCTAAATTTCAACAAGTCTAAGGAAAATGGGTATATCCCAAAATAAACATAGGAATATCTAATGTACTAGTCTATGTCCGAATAGAAATGGACTAAACATAACGAAAATTCATGGCAGCCTGGAAGAACTGGCTCACCTTTGAATTTGATGACGATCACTGATCTCCTAAATGAGGTCTGTCAGTAGCCACCTGAAGATGCCCTGTACTCAACAAAGAAAGAAGAAGTGCAGTATCAGTACACAACCATAGTGTACTGGTAGGATCATGCGGCTATTCCAGTAAGTGAAAATACCTAAGCAGTTACAACATAGTAAACATGCATATACCGAACATATACAATATCAGCTATCATTTCACGAGCAATGTACAATTCCACATTCTTAATAATATCCATATATAACAAGTCAATGGTCCTCTCATGGAACCCATACCCAAACTGTTAGTGTACCGGATCGTGACACCCGATCCAACTTAGTGTGTCGGATCGTGACACTCATTCCAATATATATGTCGCTACGTGACATCCGATCCCAGTTAGTGTGTCGGAACGTGACACCCGATCCACTCAACATGCCACAATCACAACCACAGTGCACATTCTCATAATCATACAATTAAGTGTTGATTCATGGTTTACAATCATTCATTCATACTCATTTACATTAGGTGTGATCAATAATGCAACATTCGCATACATACATGCATTACAATGAAGCAAATACTAACATACATCACACAAACACGAAATCAAACCATCACCTACCTCGAAACAAGCTTGAATCCTCCTAATATACTCAATTCTTCCCTTTCCAGATTTGTTCCACTTGTTCTAGGTCTACAAACAATTAATATAACGCAAGGATCAATAATTAAGGTCTAATTCACCTGGATTACAACAAACCCAATCACCCAAGACCAAACCCATGATTCTAAGGTACATCTAGGGCTTTTCCCCACCATCAATTTCAGTTCAAAAACCTCCTCCAATGATAATTACCCACAAATTTATGTTCTATGGATCGAAAAATGGATTCGGGGGGAGAAATCCTTACCTTTAGCACCAAAAGTCATGGAAAACCTTCAAGAAATCAACTGGAGTCGTCTCCTAACTCTTAAGAATGAAGTTTCCAGAATAATGAGGTTTTTAGGGTTTATTTGCGACTTAAGTTGCGACTGTTCCGCTGTTGCGGACCCTAACTCCCTACAGTGGCCCTACCCTGGCGGGATAAATCCTGCCCCAGTGGCTTGCACAGAGACAGAGAGTCGAATTTAGAGTTTCAAACCCCCATTTCACAGCACACCTTCAACCTATGACATTCAAAAAACTACTCGTTCACGCTAAGATTAGTTTCGGGAGTTCTACTCGCCCAAATTCGATTCTGTAAAGTCGTACGGGTTCCTTAACATCTTAGCTATCCACACATGTGATCAAAAACATAATTAGATCTATCATTCATTACCAGATTTCCCTAGACCTCACTAACTCATATTTCATCCAAATCTGGACTAGGCTAGGAATTTCCAAGTTACTACTCAAAAGTTTTCTGGCCCCAATTCTTTCCCCATTGGCTTTTCCTAACGACGGAATCAGGTCATTATAATAAATGGACTTTCGTGAGGACTTAAAGTAACCCGACCAGACCTGCGATCCACTCTATGTTTAAAAGAACCCACATTAATTTTTTCCCTATTTCCCTCTCCCTCTCCCAAATTGTTAATTCTCCCCCATCCTTATCCTCTCCCAACTGTTACATCCTTTCTCCTACCATCATAACTCCTCACTCTCCCACCATATCAATCCCTTCCCCCTGTCCATCACCCTTATTCCTAAAAATAATCTACCCACAAATTTCCCTCAAACAATAAAAAAATCAAATCAGTACGGGCAGTGCTAAACTTTTTGTGGGTCAAAGTGTCATCGTTGATTGTTAGTCCACACTCACGCAAAAACTATTCACAAAATTAGGTATGGATTTCAATCTTTTGTATTTTTCTTTTTGTTGAATTGGGGTTGATTGAACTTAACTTAGGGTCAAATGTTAGTTTGATTGTTTGAAGTCATGAGACAAACCCTAAGGATAATATTAATTATGAGTATTATTATACGGATGCCTGAATAAACATGTGTTAGGCTGATAGCATTAGGAATAGGGAGGCATAGATTTTGTGGGAACCCACTGACCTAGGATTTTTGGTATCTACAAAGGTTTTCTACAAGTCGTAGATAATTCTACAACTCATTGTTTCCCTTCATAGACAAGGCCTAAGGTTTAGTAAATCTAGCTCAAAATCATTGACAGTACCTATGCTAGCTACAAATCGTAGAATGAACTATGGACCATAGATTGAACTCGTGCAAAGAAATCTGAATATATCACTTTTACTCGAAGGACTACGAGCCTATGTACATTTTGTGGAAGTTTCTACACCTCATACTTCAGCATCGTAGTCCAAAATTGTCAAATTCTAGTAGCTTAACTTAGGAACTATTGATTGACCTACGGTCCATAGAAAGTTTAACGAAACGTACAGTCAGCCCAAAGTTAAAACATTTGAAACTAAAAATTAGGCTTGCCTTCTTACGACAGGGTCCTGCGACCCGTAGTCCCTTCAACGGACCATAGAGATGACCCTCTCGTATGAGCTAAACATTGTATTAACAGTTGATTTTTTTTTTGATTTATTTGATTCGTATTCGATCTATCTTGATTCCTTATGCACTGTTTAGTGACTAATGCTTACCTCAAAGGTACCATGCCAGCAAGGGAAACAAAAAGTATGGGGGAAAGTCTACCTCACCTTCAAAGAAGGTCGAGACTAAAGTCAAGTCTCTAGTCCATGATACCCTTTCTGATTCTGAACATAGTGGGTCTGAAGAGGAATATTCTATCCAATCTGATGCACTTGCTGAGCACCAGACCACTAGAAACAAAATCAAACAACTAAAAATGATACTGGAATCAGTATAAATTTTTTCTCCCATATCACCTACTTCTCCCCAGTCTGGCGAGGGGGAATAATGTTAGGGCAGTTAAAGTGGCAGTGGAGAGTCCGACTAACTGTTTGGTTCATAGTCAAACTCTAGCTCTTTAGAGTCAGCAACTAGTTCTCCCAAACAACCAGAGTCACCAATTTGACCTACACAGCCGGTACAAGTATATGGGCTTCCCAACCGATGATGTGTAAAAGGGATGTATGACATATATTTTCACACACTCTCCCAAAATGAGAATAGAAAGTCCGACCAGACAATTACTAAGGATCTTTTAGTATTGTTAAAGAGTATACTGTTAGTGCTAGAGATCCATGCCTTCATTAGTCAGCACAAATGTGAGTGTATGGTAGTCCCTTTGGGCTAGTAATGTTCAGCGATGCTGTGAGAATTCTATGTTTCTTATCTAGTGATAGTGTGGAATAATACGTCGGACATATATAAGGAGCTTGATCAGTCACTATTGTTGAGTACTATAGTCAATGACAAACTTGTTGCTTATCTGAGCACACTCTCTGCCATTTCATGCACGGGCAAAACTATGTGCAGACAGCCTCCACTACTGAGTTTGATCATCAGATGCAAACAGTCTAAGATAAGAATTTCATGAAGGATATGGACCAGAAAAAGGACTTGATGAGATGGGTTGTGGGATACCAAGCTCATCAAGGTGTTGACATCGAGTGGGTATCTTGTTCAGCCCCTATCCAGAAGGACATATTGAGCTTGCGGCAAAACTTTGGTTGGCTATAATGTGATCTCGTCTATCCCCCACCATGGAGGATAACCATCTTACTGTGAATCATGAGCTAATAGTGGCATGTTCGATGGCCCATTATGATATAGACTTTACCCGAGTTTTGATTGCCAAGATCCACGAGAGGGCATTTTGGGATACTACTACTATCCATTTTCCTTACTTGATATTCAATTTGTATAGGGACTCTAGAATAATGATGATAGCAAGGGTAGATGATTTGGTCATGTGGCTAAGACTCAAGACGTCGGGATGATTAAAGATGATAGTAACTCAGCCATACCGAGATGTCGACCACATATCAGACTGTCGGAGATAGATGAGATGTTTGTCACATTGTAGGTAGGAGATGGAGACATTCCAGAGTGGGATCTCACCACCTCTTAGCTGACAAGGATGCTCCCACTCCCTCATTTACACTATCTATGAGCATAACATGACCTCAAACCGCTACAGAGGGTTCTTACACTATTTTGGCTCAGTGATTTCATAGATTAGAGCATAGAAAAACCCAAGGCTCAGTTGACACAATTACTTCTGCATATCAAACCATGGGATCAGAATGCTAACTCAGAGTCTAAGGTGAAGATGAAGATCAATATAAAGGCATCAAATTGGTCCATACAGGGGAGGATTTATGCTTTTGTGTTCAGGATATTGGCACGCCTCTAGTCTACCACGAGTATAGAAATGCAGAGTTTCTGAGCTGAGTTAGATAAGCTCCACTATGAGGTTTCTGCCTTTGTTGTTGCTCCGCCATCTCCTAGTTCCTCACTCTCAAACCCACCAACCACTTTGATAGATCTTTTAGGTGAGGAGGAGATTCCACAGGCACCTGGAAAGCGCACTTGTTGAAACTAACATTTTTGATACGTGTGAGGGGGAAGATTTGATGACGAAGCATCAAGCTATAGAGAATGTTGTGTTCAGGATATTGACACGCCTCTAGTCTACCACGAGTATAGAAATGCAGAGTTTCTGAGCTGAGTTAGATAAGCTCCACTATGAGGTTTCAGCCTTTGTTGTTACTCCGCCACCTCCTAGTTCCTCACTCTCAAACCCACCAACCACTTTGATAGATCTTTTAGGTGAGGAGGAGATTCCACAGGCACCTGGAAAGCGCACTTGTTGAGACTAACATTTTTGATACGTCTGAGGGGCGAGATTTGATGACGAAGCATCTAGCTATAGAGAATGCTAGACATGCTTCTATACTATCTAAGGAGATGTGTATTGAGATGGAGAGGAAGCAGCACATTGGAGCTTCAAATTAAAGAGGAACTGTTGATGTTGCCCCATAGACTAAGTTAGAGACACATACTGCCCCATCGGGCTCCACACCGATGGGCCACCCCCTGTTGTTAGTACACTGGCGCTTAGTTACCACAGGTTTGTCATCATCCTCCATTTTATATTTTTAGTGCATTGAGGACATTACACAGTTTTTCATGTGGGGGTGAAATGAAATGTTTGGAGTGTCTAGGCGAAATCTGAGTAGTCTAGAAACTCAAAATTTGTCCTTGAGATTTTCTTTCCTATGTTTTTATTCCCCAAGGACCTTTTAAATTTTTGTTGAACCGTCATGTTTAGTATGTATCAGATAATGTGAAAGTAGGTTAGGATAAAAGGGCATAATGGTCAATGGTTGATGAAAAAATTATATCCCTCCAAATTAATTTTGTGTTATATCTGTTTCGCTGATATAAAGACTATGTAGGATCTTTGTATAACATGAAATGAACTAATATGATAATATGACTTAAGATAAATCATGAACCGGATGCATTGATACTTGAAAATGAAACTTTGTGACATGTATGTTGTGAGGTCATTGCTAACTCAGAGTGTATGTGTCAATCATGACCTTACCCCATTAGTCTTGGTAGGACAATTGAATTATTAATTAGGAAATGATCATAGGGCATTGTTGATAATAGTCCACTTAGCCTAAAAACAACCAAAAAATGAAATTATTCCTCTCAATCCAATTTTTGTGTGCCACCCTCCCAGTTTTTAACTGTTAACCTTCTTTTTCCCCAGTCCCTCCTTGGACATTGTGTACCTCAACTCAGACTAAAAGCCTAAGTTAAGTGTGTCAACTATGGAGGAAAATGACAAAATAAAAGGGTATGAAAATAGTAGTGTTATGAGAAAAAGGAAAACAATGGGGTGTGGCCACGAATAAGAAAAGAAAAAGAACGGACCGAAAATAAAAAGTGAAAGCCACACTTGAACATTGATGAAAAATGAGAAGAAAGAGAACAGGGGTTAATTGAACTTTGGTTGTATAAAGTGGAAATAAGCCAATGTAATGTCACGGAGGGCAAAAGGTCACTATCAATCTAAAGATACCACACCTATCCCTGAGCCTACGTTAAGAGCCAACAAAGTCCTATAGTGATCATGATTTATCTATTTGTGAGTCTATGTTTGTATGGTATTGAATTTATTTTGTGATATTGAGTGTATACCAAGTCCCTATTCTTGAAAAAATATCTTGATATCTATGTGAAAAGAAGACTTCTTTGCGGTAAGGGCAGAAGTCACACTGTCGATAAGTCATCTTCTTGGTAATTATTGTATGTGTATGTGAATTTGTCCGATTGGTTCAGTGATATCATGAATTGATTTACATGTGTTAACTTATTAAGTGATAAATGATTGCACTGTTTTGTGAATGAAAATTGAAGGATGTTTGTTTGAAAAAAGACCATATGATAGCCATAGATTCTTAATCTTCTTTTGCATAGTGTTGTTATGTGATAGTAGTGTCTCTTGAGGACAAACAACAATTTTAAGTTTAGGGTATTGATGTACCATGGATTTATGGTATTGGTAATGCCTTAAACATTTATTTTTGCATTTCTTTTGAGCATTTGTTAGTATATTTGATGGTATTTTATCTTTATTTTTCAAGAACGTAGGTTTTGGTAGTGGAGAATGAAGATACAGTGTTAGAAGCTATTTTTGAGATTCCACGAGTCAACCTACGATCCGTAGAAACTTCTACAAGTACTAGGTGTAACTCGTAGAAACGATCAACATGCTTTGAAGTGAAGTATTGAGCTACGAGAGAAGACCAAGAGCAATAGGAATTTCTACGAGCCATAGGTCCAGGACCGTAGATGAGATCAGAGAATTGAGTTCCAGTGCATAGAATATGAGTGAGCAGGACATACTATACAATGGTCTATGGACCGTAAGTCCTGTCCATAGAAAGGATCTTGAGTTTATGTTGTAATACTTCTTCAAAAATTGAACTCCACAACCCATAGGAGGACTTATGTTCCGTAGGTTGGGGGTCGTAGAAATTGCTGCAGAATTCTATTTTCGTTACTTTCCCAGGCCTATTTTATTTAGGATAAGATTCTATAAATAGTTTTCCTATGTTTATTTTTGAGGATTTCGGTTTTTGGTTTTGAGAATTAACTTGTGAACAACTTTTACATTTTATTCTTGAATACATTGGTTTATATTATATCGTTGATGTTTAATCATTCCTTTGCAACCTCAATTCAAGATTCTAAAATTCAACTATTCTAATTGTAAGTTCATGATTTATTTTAACCAAATTAATATGAATTGTGATCAACCAAGCATGAGTAGCTAGTTCTACAACAAGGTTTGTAGGAACTATGAGAAATTAACAAAGTAGACCTAATAACTAGTAATTCTTGAATAGTATTCATGCATGAATTATTTTTCTCTTTGCTTTGATTTCTTTTTAACGGAGGCCTATGTTATAACTCACCTTATTCCTACTCGCCGGACCAAGGGGGTAACGAATGGGAAAATACATAATACAATAGATATTTGAGGCTACCAACCCTCATATAATAGCTTCAACAAGCCAAGGGATAGCTAATATGGGGTCAAAGCTAAGGGTTAGTAAAGCATACATCCATAGACGAACCAAGTTGCATGGTGAAATTCACTTATTTAAGAAACCAACCATTTAGGTGATATCTAACTTATCGATCTTGCATGCTAAACACTAGACAAGGTTACTAGTGTAAGGTTTACTAAGTTAAGGACTTGTCGGGAATGAAAATACCCTAGTTTCATCTTCTATTGATTTTTGCAAACATATATCTTACTTACTTTGATACTTGTTACTTACAATC
>JAJONR010006443.1:0-26776 GCA_029582245.1 Solanum etuberosum
TTTTTTTTTTTTTTTTTTTTTTTGGGGGGGGGGAGGAATAAATGTAATCGATATAGATTTGTAATTAATGTGCATTTACGGGGCATTTGCATAGTTTCCCCAATATTTTACGAAGTCGAATTAGGCATAGCCATGATCCCAAGTAGTGCCGACAAAATGAGCCCATATTTTGATAACCTGCTCAACCCGCAAGTATTTTAATGTGTTGGGTGAGTGATTTTTTACATGGGTAAAATCTGCTATAAAACTCATTAAACTCATAAAAATAGAGAAAATTTCAGAAATAACAAAGATAATAGATATAATAAGGCTCTATAGCTATAGTTTCGGTATTTGCGCTCCATAGCTATAGTTTTGTTTGCTATGGAGGCTTCGGTTTGTATATTTCACTTGTCTATTTGTATATTTCTCTTACGAATATACAAACATGGTAAGTATGTACAAATTTTGTATTCATATATTTAAGAATTTTTCAAAACTCCGTTTGCATATTTCGCTTGCCAAAATTACAAACATGATAATTTATTATGAATTTTTCATAAATCATATACAAATAGCTAGGATAAGCATATACAAATTCTGGATTTATACAATCAGGAACCGAATTATACAAATTCTGGATTTATACCATCAAGACTGAATTATACAAATTCTGGATTTATACTGTCAAGACTGACTTATACAGATTCTGGATTTACACAATTAGAAAACCGAATAACAAAATTTCGCGAAATAGTAGCCACGGATTAAAAATAATTGAAACTATAACTATATTACATAATATACTCTAGATATTTGTCATTTCGCGTAATCTTCCCACAAAAATATGAGTATTCATGGGTAAACTAAGGGTAAAATATGGATTAGCCAAATGGGTTAAGTTTCCAACTTTTATTCACTCAAAATTCACGATATCACCAAAAATGTTTTAACTTCTCTTTCTTTTTATGTTTTTCAGTAAAACTAATTATTCTCTCTATAATTGAAAATGTGAAGTCTTCGGCCCTCTCTAAAATATATAAATTAAATGTACATTTCTTTTGTTAATTATAATTTATTTTTTTTATTTTTTTTAATTTTATATTGAATAACAAATAATAGTGTAAAATAAGCAAATCATGTATTAGTATTGATATTGCTTAAAGTACATTAAGCACATTTTAATCCTAAAATGCAAATATTCATTAAGATTGAAATTTAAAATATTTCCCCACTGTTATCAGTGGCGTACGCAGGATTTTTTGTAAGCGGTGTCGATATTTAAAAATTAATAAACAATAAATAATTGATTAATAACATTTTATTAATAAAAACTATTTAAAACGTACTAATAAAACGTAAGTCAAGTGAACTACTAAACTTTCCTCGACGAGTTTCATATTTTAAAATGTATTTATAATAGCCTCATTGGAGATAGTATTAAGTACTAAATATTCTAGTGCAAATGGTTTGTTTTAGCTTAATTTGACTATAAATAGGAGGTTGGAGGTTCGAATCTCTATAATATTAAATTTTTTTCTGAAAATGTCTCAATAATAAAAGATAATTCGGCCTCACTAAGGCTCAATCTTGGGCCGCGCCGGCTGAATAACCATTCAATTCACGCTGCAAACCAACAAGCCAAGAGGATCAATTGTTCAAGTAATGTCATTAATGTTATTTGTAAGGATATTTTTATTTTTTCATATTTATTTATATATATATATATATATATATATATATATATTTTTTTTTTTTCCTTCTGTTTCCTATTTCTGTGTCTATCTATCTATCTTTATTTCTTGTCTTTAATTTTTACATTTCTATCTGTAATTCATGGAGAGAATTACATCATTTGGTATCAGAGTCTTATTTAGATTTGTTCCTACGATTCTAGTCTTGGGTTTATTACAACAAAAAAAGTGTCAAAATCGTTTTTCAAGAAAACCCCAAAAAAAAATTGTTGATTTGAGTCTTGTTTGAAGTTTCTAAAGCTAGATTAGTATTTCTAGCCTTACTTGAGTCTAAATCTGTGATTTAGTGGAGTTTGGGATACTATTGAAGAATCTACCATTGTTGGTTGAACAAGCTTGAAGAAGATGCGAATGTGTTTTGAAATCTGAAGCATTTTGCAAGAAATCTGAAGCATTAGGGTTTGTTTTCTACATCAAGGGGAGCCTATATCTCAAATTTCGTGAAATTTTGAGCCATAATTATTGAGGGTTTTATTTTAGGTCTTCATCTTGTTCATTGTGTTCTTGAGGAATATTCAAATCTTCGAGGAGAAGGAATCTACAAAAAAAAGGTGTTTAATCCAAAAGGAGAGGAACGAGAAAGTGGTTAAGTGTTAGTGCACAAGGGAATTTACCAAAAGGGGTAAGGAATAAAGAAATAAGTACAGGGGGACCACAAAAGCACAAAATTCGGAGGTCTTCAGGTGCACACGTTGGTCCATTCGGCGAGCCCGACTTTGTTCGCCAAAGTCCATTGGGACGACTCGCCGAATTGACTCCCAGATCGCTGAATTGCTTGAGCATTCTGTTAATTTCGGCGAGCTGAACTTCAACTTTGGCGAATAAAACATTAAATTTGGTGATTGGAAACTCATTTTATGCCCCTAATCTCAGGTTTTAATTCCTTAGTTTCCTTTTCTTGATTCTCAATCGTTCTCAAGATTTCTAAACTAATTTTCAACTCGTAATTGATCTACTTGTTGATTATTGGTTCTTGAATTCTTTTCTTTGTTAGTACCACTTCTTTTCATGCTTTTATTAGTTTTACTTTGTAGTTAACTTTTCAATTCAAGTCTGTTTTTGCTTTAATCGAGTTGTCCGTCTTTCTTGAAACAAGAATCCAATCCGGCCAAGAGTATAAATTGACACCTTTTGATCAACCGAGTATAAGAAATCTTCAACCTTAGCCGAGCCAATTTGGGAGGCAATCAAAGGTGTGTAAACACTAGTGATTATAAGTTCATTTTACTAACGCTAACGTTGTTTGTTGTTTTTGGTGAGTATTTCTAATTGCCAGGTACCATGGACACCGGAAGTGAAACCCAACCAACTACGGGAGGGGTTACATTGGAATCTATAATGGAGGGGATTACTAATATGGGTTGGAGGATGGAGAACATGGAAGGACAAATGACCACCAAGAAAGGTAGTGTGTCGAAGATGGATGATAGAATGAACAATGTGGAGGTTCAAATTAACTCTACTAATTCCACCCCACAAGCTACTTTTCGTGCTTCCACAAGTGGGCACGACCACACTATTTCTCCTACTATCACACCCGAAGCCTTTCATCAAGCGTTCAACCCAACACCAATCTATTTCGGTTCCAATGTCCAAAATACCAATCGACCATTCCAATCCCAACTCAATCAAGAAGCTCCACCAAACCAAAATCGACCTTACCAAGAACCACTAAACAAAAATCTACCCTACCAAATGCCACAAACCAACCAATTCTCGTAATAGAGGTGAGGGATGATAAGTACCAAGGGGAATATGAAGCTGAAGGTGAAGAAGCGACATGGAATGAAGCACAAAGGAATAGACCAAGAGGTCAAATGGGGAATAGGGGGTGAGGAGGTAGATTTGGTTCGGTACCACATGGGAGAGGACAATATGGGAAACAACCTCAAGGTGGAGAACCATGGGAAGGCTATGCCAATCAAGAGTATGGTCAAGAATTGAGAGAAAAACATGGTAATCAATATCAATGGGAAGTCCAAAGAGGTTACTACTACAACAACCAAGTGGGTGAGGGCCGAGGAAATTATTATGGGGACCACGGTAGAAATGGAGGACGAGATGTTGGACTCAACTCTATCAAGACGAGTCTCTCACCTTTCAAAGGGGAATGCAATTCTGATGCTTATCTAGAATGGGAGTCACTTTGTGGAAGAATCTTCCAAGTCAATGATTTGACCGAGGTCAAGAAGAGTTGTTTTTCCATTCTCAATTTTAAGGGTTTGCTATTACGTGGTGGGAATACATGAAAAGGTATCATCTAGTACTTCAAGATGGACACCCTCCACCATGGACCGGATTAAAATCCCTTATGAGAGTCAAGTATGTGTCAGAAAGGTATCAACAAAAGTTACTTGCTAAGTTGTACAACTTGAGGCAAGGAAACAGAAGTGTTGCGACCTACTATGATGAGTTCCAAAATTTGATCTTGAAGCTAGAGTATAATGAGAATGAAGAGCACATCGTTATTCACTTCAAAGTGGGGTTGAACAAAGACATCTGTTCCAAGATGGCTATTCATAAGTTTGCTAGCTTGAATGAAATCTTCGAAGCGACTAATGAGGTAGAGCAGGAACTCAAAGAGGACAAAGTACCTAAGAACATGGGTATTTCATATTCAAATTCTTGGAGCAAGAACAAGGAGGGAGCTCAAGCATCTTCGGGTTGGAACAAAAATAAAGATTTCAAGAAGCCTTATGAGAAGAAACCCTTTGAAGGAAACACTCCAAAGTACCCACCAAGAGAGGGAGGTATTAAGGACCCATCCAAATTTTCTAAAGGCATTCAATGTCACAAGTGTAGAGGATGTGTTCATATGATGCGTGAATGTCCCAATCGGTTGAATGTTCTAGTTCAAGGAGGGGAATTGTATCTTGGTGAAGGGGTAGATCAAGAAGAGGGTTCTGAAGAAGAAACCCAAGAAGAGGACGAATTTGAAGGTGATTAAGATGAGGAATAAGGCCCATGTGAGGGAAAATAAGTCTCCATTCCTTATGGTTTCATGAGGAAGGCCCCAATTGAAGAAGCTTGGCCTCAAGAAGGAGAGTTCACCGTACCAATGTATGTGGTGAGGCAAGATATGATTAGCAAGTCCATGGATGATCCATGTCAAAGAGAGAATCTTTTCCACTCCAAGTGCCTTATCAAAGATAATGTGTGTTCCTTGATCATTGATAGTGGGAGTTGTGCAAACGTTGCTAGCACCATTTTAGTGGAATATTTGAAACTTCCTACCACTAAGCATGCTACACCTTACAAGCTTCAATGGTTGAGTGAGTGTGGAGAATTGAGGGTTCATAGACAAGTGTTGATCAAGCTCAAAATTGGGAAGTACCAAGATGAGATTTTATGTGATGTAGTCCCAATTCAAGCTTGTCATGTGCTACTCGGAAGACCTTGGAAATATGATCGTTCAACCAAACATGAGGGGAGAACTAACAAATATTCACTTGTGTTGGATGATCATAAATATGTCCTTCATCCCATGTCACCCTCTCAAGTCAATGAAGTGTATCAAAAGATGAGTGAGTTGAGGGAGAAAAGGAGGGGTGAGGAAGAACATGTGGAGGCCGAGGGTAATGAAGAGGAAGAAAGGAGGAAGTTGAGGGGAAAGGCCCAAGTGTTTTTGGCTAAGTACAAAGAGATAAGGGAGGAAGTGGAGGCCAAAAACTCTTTGATCCTCATCACACATAGGGATCATGTCTTGCAAACTAACCAATCTCACTCTTCTCTTCCCCATTCTATTTCCATTCTTTTGTAATATTATAAGGATGTCTTCCCAAAGGAACTCCCAAGTGGATAACCCTCTCTTTGGGGAATTGAGTACCAAATTGATTTCGTGTCGGGCTCATAATTGCCAAACGAACCGGCTTATCAAATTAATCCGGAGGACACCAAAGAGCTACAAAGGCAAGTTGAGGAACTCCTCAACAAGCGCTATGTGAGAGAAAGTATGAGTCCGTGCATCGTTCCGTTTCTATTGGTGCCAAACAAAGATGGAACATGGCGCATGTGTGTTGATTGTCGGGCCATCAACAACATCACTGTAAAGTATCGTTATCATATCCCTAGTTTAGATGATATTCTTGATGAGCTCAATGGTTCTTGTGTGTTTTCAAAGATTGATCTTAGGAGTGGTTATCATCAAATCCGGATGAACCCAACTGATGAATGGAAAACCGCATTGAAGACCATCTTTGGTCTATATGAATAGTTGGTAATGCCTTTTGGTCTCACTAATTCTCTTAGTACTTTTATGTGTCTCATGAATCATGTGATGAAGCACTTCATAGGGAAGTTTGTGGTTGTCTATTTTGATGATATCTTGATTTATAGTAAAACCATGAATGAGCATATAGATCATTTGAGATGTGTGTTTGATGTGCTTAGGAAGGAACGGCTTTATGCTAATCTTGAAAAGTGTTTATTCTATGTTGATGAAGTTGTTTTCTTGGGATTTGTTGTGAGTTCAAGGGGGGTTGAGTTTGATGATTCTAAGATAGACGTTATTAAGAATTGACCGATTCCTAAGTCTATAAGCGATTTTAGAAGTTTTCATGGGTTGGCTAGTTTTTATAGGCAGTTTGTCAATGGATTTAGTACCATAGCCGCTCCATTGACCAAGGTAATCCAAAAGGATAAGCCTTTTAAGTGGGGGGAAGAGCAAGCCAAAGATTTTGAGGCTTTAAAATCAATGCTTAGCTCCACTCCTTTGTTGCAATTACCTGATTTTGAGAAAATGTATGAAGTTGAATGCGATGTTAGTAAAGTAGGCATTGGAGCCTTCTTACTGCAAGACCAAAAGCCCATTGCTTATTTTAGTGAAAAGCTTAAAGGTGAAACTTTAAACTATTCCACTTATGATCTTGAATTGTATGCTTTGATTAGAGCATTAGGTAATTGGCAACACTACTTCTGGCCCAAAAAATTTGTCATTCGGACCGATCATGAGTTCCTAAAGCATATTCGGGCCCAAAGAAAGTTGAACAAAAGTCACACCAAATGGATTGAATTCCTTGAACCTTTCCCTTATCTAATTCAATACAAAAGGGGGAAAGAAAACGTGGTGGCCGACGCCTTGTCTAGGAAACATGTGTTGATAACTACTTTGTCTTCTAAATTGCTTGGCTTTGAATGTTTGAAGGCAATGTATCCCAAGGACCCCATGTTTTCTCAAATCTTCCAAGATTGTAAGGAATGGGAAAGGGAAAGTTGGCTTAGGGATAGATCTTCTACTCCATATTCCAAATTTGATGGTTTCTTGTTCAAAGACAAGAGATTATGTGTCATGCCTCGAGGCTACCCCATGGGTGTAAACACGGGACCTAGGATCACGAGTGACCCCAAGCTAACCCTGAGCTGGCATATCATGAGCATACTTAAGAAAAACATTGTGCTGAAGCATAAGACATGAGGTAAACTAAATGATGGGGAATACCCAATCTAAGTCTGAATATATAAATACTGAAAAAGAGTTTAGAATACTGAACTATAACTCAAAAGCTAAAGCTGAATCTGTCTATGTCTGAAATCAGCCTCTAACTGACTAGAGATACTAGGACATGTCCCCAAGTAACTCTAGTAAAAACTGAAACTAAAATAAAAGACTGAAATAGGAAACATGTCTATCGTCCTCAAAGAATGAGGACTCACCACTGAAGCTGCTGAACTGAAGATCGGGAAACGATCTATGCGTGATCTGGATGCTGAGGACCTGAACCTACATCAGGAGAAGATGTAGCGCAGAGTATGCGTCAGTACTTGAAAGGTATTGAGCATGCATGATAGAATAAAAGCAGAACAAAACATATAAACTGAAGCAACATACTGAACCATGATATAATCTGAACATGATGGAAATACTGAGGTATACTGAAATGAACTGAAGAAAATGCAATGACCAAGTACATAACCTGCTAAAACTGAATACTGAAGTACAACTGAGAAACCTGGTCAATGCATAAAATTCTGACTGTGGGAGCTACTAATAACCGACATAAAACCACACGAGCTAAACGCGGAGTCCGATGTATACGCCCCATCGAGAGGAACCAATATACCCTGCCAGAGATATAGAGGCATGACTGGCGTGATCACTAAAATGATGTCTACAGAGGGGACTTATAAACCTACAGGGGTACGTACTTCTGGGACTATTCGGGTACGCTGAACCCTAGTCCACTCGGTCTAAGCCTACTCCCAACTAGAAATATGAAAAATGTAACATAATTGAATTATACTGGATAGCTCATTATTCTGACATGCTAACTAAGAATGCGACATTCATAACTGACAATGAAACATTTGAAATCTGAGGCATGTATATATGTTTAAACTGACCTAGCTAGTGTAATTCATGAACTAAACGAATCTGCACCACTAGGGCTCTGAATTTCATGCAAGGAACTAAGCAACAATATGATAATCTGATTTGGATCATTCTAACAGCTAAAACCCAACAATTTCTAAGATTCAAGAAAACCCTAGGTCTAGATAATATGAGAGGAATGAAGAATTAGACTGAATTCTAAGGACCTAATGGGTGAAAGGAACCCACTAGTGAAATCCCACATACCTAGTGACGTATTTCACAGAGAAATCTTTTAATTTTGGGCTAGAACTGAATAAACCTTGCATTTTTCTTGGAAGGATTTTGGTCGAATCTTTCTCCTCTCTGTGTTCTAAGTTTGATGAATTTTGGTGAATGAATTTCTTTGGGTAAGTTCTAATTAAGTTACTAGGCTAAAACTAACCAGAACTACGTAGTTTTAAGGTTAAATGATGAAGTTTAGGGGTCCAACGCATAGGAAAAAAGACCAAAATGACCCCTACTTAAAAGCTATCAGGGCCACCGACGGTCCATCCTGGCAGGCGTCGACTGGGGTTCTGTGGGCTGGAAACTGGGGTATGAACCACGGCCTGGACCACGGACTGTGGTCCCACCTACGGTCCGTGGGTCCTGCCGTTGGTCGACCCTTGGCTGATTTTTTTCTGGGGGTTCTGGGAGGGGGTTGCAGGTGGCCAACCACGGACCCTACCTACGGTCCGTGGTCAACCTACAGTCCGTAGGTGGCACCTGTCGGTGGCACCTACAACTTTTGAAAATATTCTGGTTTAGTCTTTATAGGGTACGGGGTGTTACATTATCTCCCCCTTGGGAACATTCTTCCTCGAATGAAGTCTAAACTAGCTAAGAAAGGGAGGGATGGAGCTGCACACCCTACCACTAAGTGCTAAAACTGATTACTGACTGAACTAATTTCTAAGGTCATGCAAATACGATGAAAATGCAAGACTAACTGAAAGAACATGATACTAAGACTTAATCTATGCAAGAGTAACTGAAAGACTAGAGAGGAACTATTACCTCAAGTTGGAATGGAATCGGAAGGAAAGAGATGAGGATACTTGACCTTCATGGCGCTTCTGTTTCCCAAGTAGCTCCCTCTACGGATTGACTCCTCCATAAAACCTTAACTGAAGCGACTTCTTTGTTTCTCAACCTTCAAACCTGATGATCAAGGATTTCAACTGGATCCTTCATAAGTAAGACTATCCTTCACAGCCACACTCTCTAATGGCACTCTAGATGCTGGATCACCCACACACTTCTTCAACAAGGAAATGTGAAATACTGGATGGACTGCTGCTAGTCCTGCTGGCAACTCTAACTCATAAGCCACTTTACCAACCCTTTTCAAGATCTTGTAAGGGCCTACATATCTAGGATTGATCTTCCCTTTCTTGCCAAACCTCATCAGCCCCTTCATAGGTGACACCTTCAGGAAAACCCAATCATCAATTTAGAACTCCAAGTCCCTTCTCCTTACATCTGCATAGGACTTTTGGCGACTCTGAGTTGGCTTAAGTCTATCTCTGATGAGCTGAAGTTTCTCCATAACCTCATGAACCGAGTCTGGCCCTATCAAGGCTGCTTCACCTACCTCAAACCAACCAACTAGAGATCTACATCTACGCACATACAATGCCTCATAAGGGGACATCTGAATACTGGAATGGTAGCTATTATTGCAGGCGAACTCTATAAGAGGAAGGTGATCATCCCAACTGCCCTTGAAATCGATCACACAAGCTCTCAACATGTCCTCTAAAGTTTGAATGGTACGCTCTGCCTGTCCATCCGTTTGTGGATGAAATGATGTGCTAAGATTAACCTGGGTACCAAGACCTTTCTGAAATGATTTCCAGAAATGAGAGGTAAATTGAGGACCTCTATATGAGATGATAGACAAAGGAACCCCATGCAACCTGACTATCTCATTAATGTAAAGCTTGGCGTAGTCCTCCACCGAATCTGTAGTCTTGACAGCCAAAAAGTTAGCGAACTTCGTAACTCTGTCTACTATTACCCAAATGGAATCATGTTGTTTGCGAGTATGAGGTAAACTTGTAATAAAGTCCATGTTGATCACTTCCCACTTCCATGTAGAAATGTTAATCTCTTGAGTCATACCTCATGGTTTCTGATGTTCTACCTTCACCTGCTGACAATTAGGGCATTTGGCCACAAAATCTGCTATATCCTTCCTCATGCCATTCCACCAAAAGACTTCCCGCAAATCACGGTACATCTTAGTGGTGCCTGGATGAATAGAATACCTGGAATTATGAGCCTCTGTAAGGATCTGCTGCCTCAACTCATCGACCTTAGGAACACATAAATGACCTTGGTAGCGAAGCACACCATCTCCCCCTTGGGAGTAAACCTCAACTTTCTGTTGATGAACTACACCCTTCAACTGAAGCAATATAGGATCATTGTCTTGTTTCTCCTTAACCTCCTTTACTAATGAAGATTCTGACCCATTCTGAATTGTTACACCAACATCTGAGATGTTCATAAGGCAAACTCCTAGGCGAGCAAGCCGGTGAACATCCTTCGCTAATTCCTTCCTTTCATCCTCAACATGCGCTACACTACCCATAGATAGTCTGCTAAGAGCATCAGCTACAACATTGGCCTTACCAGGATGGTAAAGCACATTCATATGATAGTCCTTGAGGAATTCCAGCCATCTTCTCTGGTAAAAATTCAACTCTTTCTGGGAGAACATATACTGAAGGCTCTTATGGTCTGTGAACACATCTACGTGAACACCATACAAGTAATGTCTCCAAATCTTTAGGGCAAATACTACGGCTGCAAGCTCGAGGTCATAAGTCGGGTAGTTCTTCTCATGCACCTAAAGTTGTATAGAAGCATAAGCTATAACCTTACCTCGCTGCATCAACACACAACCTAGGCCGACGCTGGATGCATCACAATAGATCACATAACCGTTTTAACCCTCTGGTAAAGTCAAAACAGGAGCTATAGTCAACCTAGTTTGTAGTTCTGCGAAGCTCTTCTCACACTCCTCTGACCACTAGAACTTAACCTTCTTCTGAGTCAACTTAGTCAATGGAGAAGTTATGGATGAAAATCCTTCCACGAACCTTCTATAATAACCATCCAAACCCAAGAAACTTCTGATATCTGTAGGAGAGGTGGGTTTGGGCCATTGCTTCACTGCCTCAATCTTCTGAGAATCCACTCAGATCCCTTCGCTAGACACTATATGACCAAGGAAAGCAACAGATTGCAACCAAAACTCACATTTGCTAAACTTAGCAAATAACTGGCGATCTTTGAGAGTTTGCAGGACAACTTTCAAATGAGTCGCATGTTCTTCCTCATTCCTAGAGTAAATGAGGATATCCTCAAAAAAGATGATAACGAACAAGTCCAAATACTGCTTGAACACCCAGTTCATTAAGTCAATAAAAGCTGCAGGAGCATTGGTTAGTCCAAAAGACATAACTACAAATTCATAATGACCATATCGAGTTCTGAAGGCTGTTTTCGGGATGTCACTATCTCTGACTCTAAGTTGATGATAACTGGATCTGAGGTCTATTTTCAAAAAATGACTAGCACTTTGAAGTTGGTCGAACAAGTCATCAATCTTGAGGATAGGGTTCTTATTCTTGATGGTGACTTTGTTCAACTGCCAATATTCAATGCACATCCTGAGAGAGCCATCTTTCTTTTACACGAATAACACTGGAGCACCCCATGGCAAAATACTAGGTCTAATGAAGCCCTTATCTAGAAGGTCTTTCAACTGCTTTTTCAATTCCTTAAGCTCTGCTAGAGCCATTCTGTAAGGAGGAATAGAAATAGGCTGAGTATCTGGAAGGAGATCAATTCTGAAGTCGATTTCCCTTTCGGGAGGAACTTCGGGAAGATCTTCTGGAAACACTTCTGGAAACTCATTTACTACAGGAATTGACTCAAGAGTTGGGGTTTCGGATTTTGAATCCTTAACCCAAACAAGATGATAGATATACCCCTTGGAAATTATCTTTGTAGCCTTAAGGTAGGAAATGAATCGACCCATAGGCACTGAGTTACTACCCTTCCATTCTATGACTGGTTCGCTTGGAAACTGAAACTGAACAACCCTGGTTCAATAATCGACTGAGGCATAACAGGAATGTAACCAATCCATGCCTAGAATGATATCAAAGTCTACCATTTCTAACTCTACAAGATCTGCTGAGGTGACTTTCTGAGAGACTGAGACATGGCAATTTTTGTATACCCTTCAAGCTATAACTGGGTCACCTACTGGAGTAGAGACTAAAAAGGGTTCTGAAAGAATTTCTGAACTGACACCGAAGTTCACTGCTATATAAGGATTTACAAAGGAAAGAGTAGCCCCTGGATCTAACAAAGCATAAACATCTAAGTGAAAGACTCGTAACGTACCAGTGACCACATACAACTTGTTCTGGCGCTGACAGGAGCTGCATCAGTACCCCTGTTATCCTTTCATTGAGTAAACCATATGTGAGCTACATCCTTGAGCTGGAAGGATGCCAACTCTACCCTATCATTCCCAGTTACCTGCATCACTCCAAAGATCATCATAACCTCATCAATAAAATTATATGGGTCCTCACCAACCTGCGACCCTAGAAACTCTGGTGGATTCATCCTAATGAAATCTCGAACACTGGCTGCAGCTGACCCATTATTAACATTGGGAGGAATTGGGGCCTGCTGATTTTTCTGGTTAGTTACGCTCTGAGCCAAAAGCTGAATCGCATTCTGAAATTCTGCATTCAAAACCTCTTGATTTGGGACTAGAGAAGTTGCATTAGCATTCCTTGTGTTAACTCTACGAGGAGGCATGATTTGAAACTCATAACGACGAGTTAGAAGGTAGATCATACCCACGCACGATAAGAATAACAAAGAAAGTAAAGTTTTTCCTAAAACACTTCGTAGCCTCCCTCTCATTAGATGTGGTGCACTTCACACCCATGAAAATGACTCTACTTAGTGCAGCTTTTCAGACATCCTAGGACTCTTAAACCTAATGCTCCGATACCAAGTTTATCACGCCCCGAGACTACCCCCTGGGCGTAAACACAGGACCTAGGATCACAAGTGACCCCAAGCTAACCATGAGCTGGCATATCATAAGCATACTTAAGAAAAAAATTGTGCGGAAGCATAAGACATGAGGTTAACTAAATGATGGGGAATACCCAATCTAAGTCTGAATATATAAATACTGAAAAAGAGTTTAGAATACTAAACTATAACTCAAAAGCTAAAGCTGAATCTGTCTATGTCTGAAATAAGCCTCTAACTGACTAGAGATGCTAGGACTTGTCCCCGGCTAACTCTAGTAAAAACTAAAAATAAAATGAAAGACTAAAATAGGAAACATGTCTATCGTCCTCGAAGAATGAGGACTCACCACTAAAGCTGCTGAACTAGAGATCGGGAACCGATCTATGCGTGATCTGGATGTTGCGGACCTGAACCTACATCAGGAGAAGATGTAGCGCAGAGTATGCGTCAGTACTTCAAAGGTACTGAGCATGCAGGATAAAATAAAAGCTGAACAAAACATATAAACTGAAGCAACATACTGAACCATGATATAATGTGAACATGATGAAAATACTGAGGTATACTGAAATGAACTGAACTGAATGCAATGACCAAGTACATAACATGCTAGAACTGAATACTGAAGTACAACTGAGAAACCTGGTCAAATGCATAAAAATATGACTGTGGGAGCTACTAATAACCGACATAAAACCACGTGAGCTAAACGTTGAGTCCGATGTATACGCCCCATCGAGAGGACCCAATATACCCTACCAGAGGTATAGAGGCATGACTGGCGTGATCACTAAAATAATGTCCACAAAAGGGACTTATAAACCTATGGGGGAACGTAGTTCTAGGACTATTCGGGTACGCTGAACTCTAGTCCACTCGGTCTAAGCCTACTCCCAACTATAAATATGAACAATGTAACATAATTAAATTATACTGGATAGCTCATTATTCTGACATGCTAACTGAGAATGTGACATTTATAAATGACAATGAAACATTCAAAATCTGAGGCATGTATATCTATTTAAACTGACCTAGCTAGTGTAATTCATGAACTAAACGAATCTACACCACTAGGGCTCTGAATTTCATGCAAGGAACTAAGCAACAATATGATAATCTGATTTGGATCATTCTAACAGCTAAAACCCAATAATTTCTAATATTCAAGAAAACCCTAGGTCTAGATAATATGAAGGTAATCAAGAATTAGATTGAATTCTAGGGACCTAATGGGTGAAAGGAACCCACTAGTGAAATCCCACATACCTGGTGACGAATTTCATAGAGAAATCTTTCGATTTCAGGCTGAAACTGAAGAAACCTTGTTGCGTTCTTGGAAGGGTTTTGGTCGACTATTTCTCCTCTCTGTGTTCTAAGTTTGTTGAATTTTGGTGAATGCATTGCTTTGGGTAAGTTCTAATCAAGTTACTAGGCTAAAACTAACAAAAACTACGTAGTTTAGGGGTTAAACGACGTAGTTTAGGGGTCCAACGCATAGGGGAAAAGACAAAAACGACCCCAACTTAAAAGTTGTCGGGGCCACCGATGGACAATGGACAGACCGACGGTCCGTCCTGGCAGGCGTCGACTGGGGTTCTGGGGGCTGGAAACTGGGGGTCTGAACCACGGCTTGGACCACAGACCGTGGTCCCACCTACGGTCCGTGGGTCCTGCCATTGGTCGACCCTTGGCTGATTTTTTTCTGGTTGTTCTGGGAGGGGGTTACAGGTGGCCAACCACGGATCCCACCTATGGTCCGTAGGTGGCACCCATCGGTGGTACCTTCAAATTTTGAAAATCTATTGGTTTAGTCTTTTTATGGTACGGGGTGTTACATTATTTGTACCTATGAGCTCTTGGAGAGAACTATTTGTTAGGGAGGCACACAATGGGGGATTAATGGGTCATTTTTGTGTTGATAAAACAAGGCGAATTCTCGAGGAACAATTCTATTGGCCTAAGATGCACAAAGATGTTGCTCGAATTTGTAGCCAATGTATTGAATGTCGGAGTGCCAAATCAGGCCTCCTTCCCCATGGGTTATACACTCCACTCCACACCCCTCAAAGACCTTGGCTTGATATTTCATTGGATTTTGTTTTGGGTTTGCCAAGGAAAAAAAGAGGTAGAGATAGCATCTTTGTTGTTGTTGATCAATTTTCAAAGATTGCTCATTTCATTCCATGTCATAAATGTAATGATGCTTCCAATGTGGCATCTTTGTTTGTTGAAAATGTTGTTAAACTGCATGGAATTCCTCAAACCATCATAAGTGATAGGGACCCAAAATTCCTTAGTCACTTTTGGAAAGAATTGTGGGATAGACTTGGTACTAAGTTGTTGTTCTCAACTTCTTGTCACCTACAAACCGATGGCCAAACTGAAGTTGTGAATAGGACCTTGGGTTCTATGCTTCGTGTCATGGTGCATGGAAATTTGGCCTCATGGGAGGAACATTTGCCTTTAGTTGAGTTTGCTTATAATTGAATTATTCATAGAACTATTGGCATGACTCCATTTGAAGTGGTGTATGATTTTAATCCCTTAACCCTTTTAGATCTCGCTCCTCTTTCTCAAGATGTTGTCTTAAGCTTAGGTCGGAGCAAAAGAGTGGAAGCCATGAAGAAAATTCATGAGAAGGTGAGACTTCACCTAGAGTTAGCCAAAAAGGTGAACAAGGGTCACAAGAGGATTGTACTTGAACCGGGTGAGTGGGTGTGGGTGCATTTTTACAAGGAGCGATTTCCCACTCATCGGAAGACAAAGTTGATGCCAAGAGGTGATGGTCCATTTCAAGTGCTTGAAATACTCAATGAAAATCCATACAAAATTTACCTTCCTTCGGAGTATCAAGTTCACAACACCTTCAATGTTTGTGAACTTTCTCCATTTTCAACTCTTGATGATCATGATCCGTCAAATTTGAGGACAAATTCTTTTCAAGAAGGAGAGAATGATGCAATTCAGATTGCACCAAGGTCGTTCACTCGAAGTCAAGCTCGAGACCTTCAAAGAATGCAAGGTTTTTTTATGAAGTTAGATGTCCTTGACCTTGTGTTGATAGCAAAGAAAGGGTTCCATGCTTTGAAGATAGCTTGGGGAAGTGGAGGGAAGACAGTTGAAGAAAATGTCACTTTAGGCGAGCAGGAGCCATTCGGCCACTTGCCCAATGTCTTGGGCGAGGACCCCAGCTCTCCAAAAGTTTCGAAATGCTTCAAATGAAGGGTTACCTCACCGACCCAATTGGTGACTCGTCGAATCCCTTAGGTGAGCACGACCCAGCTCACCCTATATCCTTTTTGGGCCACTTTTGGGCCTCTTATGTAATAATAGCCTAAAACTATAAATAGGTAGTTTGGGTCTTCTTTTAGGTAGACTATTTTGAATATTGATATTGTGAAACTCATGAATGAGTATTGAGAGCTTGGAACAAGATTTGGTTGACTTTTGTTTAGAAATTTTGGTTGCGAGGTGAATTCAATTCCCTCGAGATATTCGTAAGAGTTAGGTGCTTCTTGTAGGATTAAAGGATTGAGGTCTTAAGGTTTAATATACTTTTTGGTTGCCTTCTGTTTTCTCCTTTTGTGTCTATCTATCTATCTTTATTTCTTGTCTTTAATTTCCGCATTTATATCTGTAATTCGTGGCGAGAATTACATCATTAATGATGTGATTCAGATTGCACCAAGGGAGTTCATTCAAAGTCAAGCTCGATACCTTCAAAGAATGCAAGGTTTGTTCATGAAGTTAGAGGTTCTTGAGCTTATGTTGATGGCAAAGAAAGGGTTCCATGCTTTGAAGATCGCTTGGGCAAGTGGAGGGAAGACAGTTGAAGAAACTATCACTTTAGGCAAGTAGGAGCCATTTGGCGACTCGCCAAATGGCTTGGGCAAGCACCCCATCTCAACAAAAGTTCTATAATGCTTCAAAGGAGGGGTCACCTCGCCGAACCAATTGGCGACTCGCCAATTCCCTTAGGCGAGCACGACCCAGCTCGCCCTTTATCGTTTTTGGGCCACTTTTAGGCCTCTTATGTAATAATAGCCTAAAACTATAAATAGCTAGTTTGGGTCTTCTTTTAGGTAGACTACTTTTAATATGGATGATTGATTAATTGGATCTCATTTGAGAGACTTGAGACCCAAATCAACAAGCCAAGAGGCTCAATTGTTCAAGTAATGTCATTTTTTTCTATCAAACAAGTAATATCATTAATGTTATTTGTAAGGATATTTTTATTTTTTCAGATTTATATATATATATATATATATATATATATATAATACTAAAAAATTTCAACGAAGCAGTGTCGGTCGACACCCAATGACATAGGGTGGGTCTGCCCCTGCTTGTTATTATATAAATTTATTTTATATTGAAAAGTTATAGGATTTTATTTTTAGAATTATAATACAATAAAACTAAATAACGTATTTTCAACATTTTTCATCCAAAAAAGACAAACATTTTATCCATGTTGAATTTAAAGTAGAGTGTAGACATTGAAATTTTGTGGGACTGTACAAGACGTATTTAATTCGAATTGAGACTCTAGAAGGTGTCTTCAGTTTCAATTAGAATTCTTGGAGTTTCCTCAACCTTAAACCCTAGTACATGCCTATATAAAGGGTACTAAATTCCCTTAAAAGGCATCTCGATATGTTCCACAAAAGTCATGGAATATTCATATAAAGGTCAAATCTAAATCATCCTAGTTCAAGAAATACGCCACTAACGGTCCTCGAATCATGGATATATCTTATGAGAGGAGAATCAAGGGAGGAACAGAATTGTACCTGCACTATTATCAATAAAATATTCATATTTGTTCAGATTTTATTTGTGTGGTTTATTTATTTTCCATATGTTTAAAATTTGTTGCAAACAAATTGGCACGCCCAGTGGGACCAAATCTTCCCTTCATCTCTTCTCTCATAAATGAATCTGAAAATTTGAAACAGCAAAAGTGGAAGAATGAGTACAACCAGCCTCGTCTTTGAGTTTCATCGAGTCTACATTCCGATAAGCCTTGAAGCAGGGGCATTTGTAGACATTGAAATTTTGTGGAACTCTGCAAGACGTGTTCAATTCGAATTGAGACTCTAGAAGGTGTGTTCTATTTCAATTAGAATTTTTGAAGTTTACTCAACCCTAAACCCTAGTTCATGCCTATATAAAGAGTACTAAATTCTCTTAAAAGGCATTCGATAAATTCCACAAAAGTCATGGAATATTCATATAGAGATCAAATATAAATCATCCTAGTTTGAGAAATACGCCACTAACAGCCCTCAAACCATGGATAAATCTTATGAGAGTCAAGGGAGGAATAGAATTATACCTGCACTATTATCAATAAAATATTCATGTTTCTTTAGATTTTATTTGTGTGATTTATTTATTTTCCATATGTTTAAAATTCATAATTTAATACCTTCAAAATCTTTCTAGATAATTTTTTGAAATTCGCTCTAGATTTTGTCATGATGAAAATTTCAGATTTGTGTGGTTTTACCAAAACTCTCGTGTCTTGATGTTGGAACGACAAAATCACAAGACGTTTTATTATTTCGAATCTAGACACAAATGTGTACAACATATCCGAAATTCAAAATTTAATACCTTCGGGATCATTCTAGATATTATTACAAAGTCAACTTTAGATTTTGGTGCACCAAAAGATTCAGATTTGCGCGATGACACCAAAAAAATTGTATATCGAGGTAGAAGCACTAAAATTGCAATCCGGTTGATTCTACAGAAACTAGACACAAAACTCCACAATATATCCAAAATTTAGGATTAAACTTTTTAAATATTGTTCTAGATAATTTTTTGAATTTAACTTTAAATTCTGTCACATGGTTGATTGCAGATTTTCATTGCCTAATAAAATATTTTATATCTTGACGTCGGAACGTCATCACCAAAAAGGGTTGTGATCACTAGAAACAATACTTCATGGGATTCATTATCACCATGAAAATATTGTCTCAAGTCTAACCTATTTAGCATAGCATGGCTTTCAAGTCTTAAATGTCTTGACGGGTAACAATCTCTCCTTTACTTGTATTTTTTTTGTATTGTCCTTTTTTATTTTATGTGTTTTTTTTGTAGATCAACATAAGCAATATTTGTATTGTGTGGAGGCTACACATTGGAGAGATTTATCACACGAGAATTTGATCTTGAGGTGTGAAGGGATGTGTTTAACATCCCCGCCTTGATATCAACAACATAAGCAATATTTTTATTTTGCGGAGGCTACACAATGGAGACCTTTATCATACAAAAATTTGATTGTGAGGTGTGAAAGGATGTGTTTAACGTCCCCGCATTGAGATCAACAACATAAGCAATATTCGTATCTTCCGAAGGCTACACAATGGAGAATTTTATCTCACACAAGAGTTTGATCTTGAGGTGTGAAGGGATGTGTTGAACATCCCCGCCTTGAGATCAATAACTTTAGGCTTTATAAGATCCCGAATACTACACAAGAATTCGATCTTGAAGTGCGTAAGGATGTGTTGAACATCCCCACCTTGAGATCAGTAACTTGAGGCTTTATAAGATCCTGAATACTACACAAGAATTTGATCTTGAGGTGTGTAAGGATGTTTTGAACATCCCCGCCTTTAGATCTCTAAATTGAGGCTTTATAAGATCCCGAATACTACACAAGAATTTGATCTTAAGGTGTGAAAGGATGTGTTGAACATCCCCGCCTTGAGATCACTAACTTGAGGCTTTATAAGATTCTGAATACTACACAAGAATTTGATCTTGAGGTGTGTAAGGATGTGTTGAACATCCCCACCTTGAAATCACTATCTTGAGGCTTTATAAGATCCATTGAAGGATAAACCCGCGAAAAGTCAAGCTTAAGGTGCAAAGAGACAAATCTTGTCCACCTTAAGGCATGGAAATTTAAAGATCCTTTTAAGGATAAACCCGTGAAAAGGCCAGCTTAAGGTGCAAAGGGACAAATCTTGTCCACCTTAAGGCATGGGGATTTTAAAAAAATCCACCTGAGGATAAATTCGTGAAAAGGCCAGCTTAAGGTGCAAAGGGATAAATCTCGTCCACCTTAAGGCATGGAAATTTAAAGATCCATTTAAGGATAAATCTGCGAAAAGGACAGCTTAAGGTGCAAAGGAAAAAATCTTGTCCACCTTAAGGCATGGAAATTTAAAGATCCTTTAAAGGATAAACCCGTGAAAGGCCAACTTAAGGTGCAAAGGGACAAATCTTGTCCACCTTAAGGCATGGAGATTTTTAAAAAAATCCATCTAAGGATAAATTCGTGAAAAGGCAGGCATGGAAATTTAAAGATCCATTTAAGGATAAATCCGTGAAAAGGCCAGGTTAAGGTGCAAAGGGACAAATCTCGTCCACCTTAACGTATGGGAATTTAAGAATCCATTTAAGGATAAATCTGCAAAAAGGCTAGCTTAAGGTGCAAAGGGACTTACACACCTTGCATACATTAAGGATTTAAAAACTTCTACTTCCATACTTGAAGGATTTGAAGGATTTGAAGAATTCTACCTACATTCTTGAAGAAATTGAAGACTTCAAATTGCATACTTGGAGGGTTTGAAGACTTCTACTTACATACTTGAAGAATTTAAAGACTTCAACTTGCATACTTGAAGGATTTGAAGACTTCAACTTGCATACTTAGAGGATTTGAAGACTTCAACTTGTATAATTTGAGGATTTGAAGACTTCAACTTGGAAACTTAAAAAATCTAAAAACTTCAACTTGCATACCTGACTGAATTTAAAGACTTCAAGCATACTATTAAAGAAGCTCATATTTTACTAGGGTTTGCCCCCCCTATTGACCCATCAATACTTCATGCAAACTTCGACTTGCATATTTGACTGAATTTTAAGACTTCAAGAATAATGTTAAAGAAGCTCATATTTTATAAGGATTTGCCTTATAGAGTTAAATTTTATGTGACGGATCAAGTAGGAACATGTGGTTTTCTTTACACTCATGCAACTGAACTTAGAATATGGTTCTAACCGCCTATGTACCTCAGTGAAGAGGATCAAGTCACAACGTAGTTCTAGGAGAGTGTTTTTTTGTTTTTGTTCTTTTGGTTTTTTTCTGGGTGTGACGTACACAATTTATGCTCTTGCAGGCCAGGAGTGACATGCATTTTTGGCTCATATCTTAAGGAGCATCATCTTACTTCATAGGTAGTACCTCTTCAAGAATTTTGCATTAATAGGACCGATCCTTACACCATTTGAATATGCTTCTTGTACAACATATGGTCCATCCCGTTTTGAAGTAAATTTGCCCCTAGACTTATGCGAAGTAATGATGGGTCTTCTTACTACAAGGCCTTCGTCTCCAACTTGAAAGCACCTTAAGCGAACCTTCTTGTTAAAAGTAAGAGATAGACGAGCTTGATAACATTCAAGATTTTGTTGAGTTTCTAGCCTCTTTTCATCAAGTGCTTCTAACTCTGCGAGACGTAGTCGGGCATTTTCTTCTTCAGTGAGCCCTTCTTGAATAGCAAGTCTTAAGGAAGGTATTTGACGCTCAAGTGACCTTCAACTCCAAAATCAACTGAATATGGTGTTGCTTGAGTTGGTGTGCGGTATGTTGTCCTATATGCCCACACAAAGCTTCTTCCATTCTTTCATGCCAATCTCGTTTGGAGTTGGAGACAACTTTCTTAAGGAGGTTGCATAGAGTCTTATTGAATGCCTCAGCTAGACCATTGGCGGCAACATGATACATAGAAGATTTGCGCTGCTTGAAGCCAAAGAGATCACAAATTTTGTTCATTAACTTGTTATCAAATGGTTTTCCATTGTCCATTATTATGTAGCGAGGGATGCCAAAGCGATAGATGATAGTCACTCGGATAAAATTTTCAACATTCTCTTTCTTCACTTCTTTAAGAGCGACAGCTTCAGCCCATTTTGAGAAGTAATCTGTTGCAGCCAAGATGTACAAGTGTCCACCAGAATATTTTGGTAGTGGCCCCACAATATCAAATCCCCAAACGTCAAATGGACAAGATGCAATAGTTGGGTGTAATACTTTAAGGGGATGATGTATGAAATTTTCATGGAATTGGCAAGCATTGCACCTTCGAGCATAATCTAAGCAATCCTTCACCATGGTTGGCCAATAATACCCCATTCTCTTTATGTGAAAGTGGAGGTTCGGTCTAGATTGATGTGATCCACATACTCTTGAGTGTGCTTCTTCTTGTAGAGCTTGGATTTCTTCTTCCTCTCCCAAACATCGTAAGAGTACTCCCTCAGATGATCTTCTATATAATGTGTCCTTCTAGTAAAGGAAGCGAGGTGCACGATGACGAATGTCAGTCCTTCTCCTTGGGATTTCTAGAAGTATCCCATAACACATATAGTCAATAATAGGTTCTCCCCAATCTTCCTTCGCGACTTCAGAAATGGCGACGAGATGCTCAAGTTCATATTTTATATATTCGTCCTCATTCGGTGGTGGTACTATATATTTTGACAAATAGTAACTTATGTCTGATCAGGAAGGATTACCATTGAAGCCAGGGCAGCTAATGCATCACCTTTCTTATTTTCCATTCCACGCACATATTGAAGGGTTACATCTCCAAACCATCCTATCAACTTTTGAGCATAATCATGATAAGGGCACAATTTGAGCTTCTTAACCTCATAACTTCCCAAGAGTCTATTGATCATCAACTGAGAGTCACCAAAGACTTGTAAGTGTAATTGCTTCATGTCGACGCCCATTCCAACTCCAAATATCAACGGTTGGTATTCATCGACATTATTGGAGCAACATTGCTTCAAAGTAAAGGGGAATAGTAGAATCTCTTCTTGTGAAGTGATGAACACCAAGCCAGCGCCAGCTCCACTACGATGTGTAGCCCCATCAAAGTACATTTTCCAAGGAGGTTGAATTTCAATAGACATCGCATCTTCATCAGGAAGCTCATCAGTTAACTAACAATCATCTGGTATCGGATGGTCTGGCAAGAACTTCGCTAATGCTTGTCCCTTCACAGCTTTCTGAGGGATGTACACAATCTCAAACTGTTGGAATTGGAGGTACCATCTTGCTAGTCGGTCACTAATGACAGGTTTTGACATAACAAACTTGATGGGATTTGCTCTAGAAATAAGGCGAACAACATGAGCTTGAAAATAAAGCTTCATATCTTGAATTGAGAAGACTAGTGCCAAGCACAACTTTTCAATTGGCGAATAGTTCAGCTCATTTGGCGTCATCATTCTACTTAAGTAATAAAGAGAGTTTTCTTTGCCTTCACTATTCTCTTGAGCTAACAAGGGTCCTACAGACCTTTCTTGTGCCGCAACGTAGAGTATTAATGGCTTTCCATGTATAGGGGCTGCCAAAGCTGGAGGTTTTTCTAGATAGGATTTGATACTTTTAAAGGCATCGCTACATGTTTGGTCCCAATTAAAAGGAGCACCTTTATTCATGAGATGACCGAATGGTTGGCATCTTCCCGCTAGATTTAAGATGAACCTCCTCGAGTAGGCTAGCTTTCCTTGGAGACTTTTTAACTCATGAATATTTCGAGGTTCGGGCATCTTCGAAATTGCATTAACTTTGGCTTGATCAATTTTAATTCTTCGATGTCTCACAATGAAGCCAAGGAACTTTCCAGAAGTAACTACGAAGGTACATTTCAATGGATTCATCCTTAGTTGATATCTTTGGAGCAACTCAAACACCATTCTTAAGTCTTTCAAATGATCACCCCTCTTTTTCGACTTTACCACCAAGTCATCAACATAGCATTCAACATTTTTATGGAGCAAGTCATCAAATATATTTTGCATAGCTCTTTGATATATGGCACCATCATTTTTTAAACCAAATGGCATCACTTTTAGCAATAAATACCCTTAGGTATGCGAAATGCGATGAGTTCTTCATCTTTTGGTGCCATGCGGATTTGATTATAGCCGGAAGAACCATCCATGAAAGATATCGCTTCATAACTAGTGGTGGCATCGAGCATCAGCTCTGGAATGGGAAGAGGGAACTCATCTTTAGGGCATGCATTATTGAGATCTCTAAAGTCAACACAAACTCGAATTTGACCATTCTTCTTCCTCACAGGAACAATACTTGAAATCCATGTAGGATATTTGACCTCACGAATAAAGCATGCCTCAATGAGTTTGTTAACTTCACTTTATATCAATTGAACCAAGTCTAGCCTAAAACGTCTTTGAGCTTGCTTAACAGGACAAGAACCATTTTTGACTACCAACTGATGGACCGCTACTTTAGGATTAAAGCCAGGAATTTCTTTATCTCCAAGCGAAGACATCCATATATTCTTTGAGTATATTCATATAAGTGATTTCTTCATCAACTTCTAGAAAGGCACTCAAGTAAGTTGGCCTTGGGCCTTCATCAGTGCCAAGGTTAACTTCCTTTAAAAGATCTATTGTGGTCTTCACTCCTTCTTCAAGTTCTGGTGGAGCATCTCCAGTATCTTTCTCTTTTAGAGGATCATTGTCATTGACAGATATATGACAACAACAGACAATACCTTCCAACTCTTCATCGATCTTCATTTTAGGCAAGGCATCGTGCTCATTCTGGATCGTAACATGATATGAGGAGCCTACACTTTCTTCATCTTTCTGACGCTCCTTGGTGTAAACCACAGTGTGTACTTTTGCCTTGAGTTCCTCCATACATGAAACCATAAGTTTCACTCGTCGTCTCATCCTAGAAAGAATCAAACTTTTGAAATCCTTTTGGACCATAGGTGAAGTAAGTGTTGTCACTCTTAAGTAACTTCTTCGATGCTCGTTATTCTCTTTCTTCAATGGACCTAACCTCTCAAATACCGAAGTTCTTGTAGTTGATTTTCAAAGATGGAAGGCCTTTTATTGGAAGCAGTAGACTCATCTTCAACTATGATGTAGTTATTGTTGGCCCTTCTTATGGAGATGCGAACTGGCGGTGGATGGCAATAGCCTAAGCCTTCACGTGCTTGCCTGGTTTTATCTTCTGATGGGAGTTTCCCTAAAATTGATAGCTCGTTAGGGTTGTATCCATACTTCACAACTAACTTGTAAGCATTAGGATCAAAACCTTCTCTTGTGTGTTTCGTAGGGAGTGCCACATCTCGCACTTGATTTTGAGCGATTGACTTTCCTGGCAACTTCGAAGATAAATTTATTACATCAATCCGTCTGATAGAAAGAGTTAGTCCTCTCAATGTATTTTCTTAAAGGTGAGATGATTGACCTTCTTTATTTCTTCACTTTTGGAACAGAGCGAATTCCAGAAGTTAACTTCTTCTTCGAAGACATGATTTTCCCTTCATTAAGAATGGGACAAGGTTCTTTAGTGTCAGCTTTTACTCTTCCGACAGCCACATCGATTATTTTTCTTATGATCTTATCGGACTTGATTAATTTGACATCATTAGATTTTGCCCCTTTAACAACATAACTCTTCAAATAGAATTTTGCATCGGTAAAGTGTGTCTCAACTCCGGTGAAAGGATTATCATCCGGAACTATCTTTCTTTCAATCCCACCTTCAAGATAATTTAAACAATGGTAGTAAGAACATGAGACAATTTTATTCTCATGTACCCAAGGCCTACCAAGTAATATATTGTATGAAGTATTTGCATCGATCACATGCATCCATGCACTTGATCGCAAATCTTCCATGTGTATTTCTAATTTAATAGAGCCTATGGACCTCTGTCCCCCTTGATTGAATCCTTGTATCAACAAAAGACTTTCACTAAGTTCTTCAGTCGTGATGCCGAGTTCCTTCAATGTGTGGATAGGCAGAATGTTGAATCCAGATCCTTCATCTATTAAGATTCTATTTATGTTCTTCTCTATCACGTGACCCACCATATACAAAGGACGATTGTGTAGTGTTTCACCAAATAGAAGATCATTATCTGTGAATGTGATTTTTGTGTCACATGCATGTGCTTCTTGGGAAGAAGGTTCAATAGGTTTTTCAGAAGACGCAGGAGACATCATTGATGATATTTCCCTCGTTGCTTCTTCTTCGTCACTAGAAGACACTTTTGGTGAGGATTCGCTCGTTGTTCCTTCTTTGTCAGTAGGAGACACCTTCATTGTTTCTTCTTTATCAGCATTGAAACATGATGCCTCGACATTGTCTTGAGTAGACTTTCTGCAGAACCAACTTGGTGAGAATTCTTCTAGAGTCACAGGATGTCGGGGTTTCTGGTAGTGATGCACTTCTACCTTTGCCTTTTTTGGGCGCTTGATTGATTTCTGCTTCTCCGGATTGTTCACCATCTTCCTTCTAATCGGTTGCTCGGATGATTCCTTTTGTAAGCTTGACTTGTTGTGTCTTCACCTAGTCACAAGAATCCAGCCTTCATCACTATCTATATCAACTTGAGATTTTTCTTGCTCAAATGACTCATCTACATTTTTTTCAAAGATATATAGTCGGACCGGATCGAGCGAGTCGAATGTGATAGAGATTTGATTAGAACTAGCCTTCTCATCATCAAAGAAAATTTTCTTTTCATTAACCAATCGCATCACTCTATTCTTAAAGACAAAATATTTTTCAAGAGGATGA
>JAJONR010006444.1:0-28890 GCA_029582245.1 Solanum etuberosum
CTTCACTCTCAAAGTGTTCATAAGGCATGTACATAGATTCATACAAACATGCATCATATCATATTTTGCCCTCTTAGGGTCAAAGCTCATATCAAATTTTCATATCTAGAATTACTACATTAGACATGGATATCAATCATAACTCAAGTGATTCTATCACTTCATACAATCTATCATTCATAAGGTATATTAGGTAGTTAAAGGTCTTCCACCATAATTCTAGCTATTAGTCTTCTATTCTCATATAGACTTTACTCTCAAGCCTTAACATGCATAATTCATCTTATTAACTTTACCTTCAAACCCTAGTGATCAACATTCATGACTACAAGCCTTACTCTAAAAGCTTTACCTCTTACAATCATCATACATATCTAGATCACAAGACATTCAAGTTACTATCTTCATCTTTAAGCAATTCTAGTCATAATTCATCATAAAGGTCCAATCTCATTCATTACTAGCCAAGATCCATCATATAATGTTTTGACCTAACTCAATTCATGTTTACATACTTCTATTCTTGATCAAGTACTATATATAACATCAATTCTAGAAGATCAACTCTAAGTCTTCAATTTCACTTCACAAGGCATAAACCCACATTCTTCAATTTCATCAATTAGACTAGGGTTAACCATGGAAAACATGCAATATCTTCCTAATAACATAATTCAATGCTAAATCAATCATAAACAAATACTATCCACTCAATTGGAATCATACTCAACACTACCCACAACATAGGAAGAAACCCTAGCTAGAATGGTTTATCTTCACAATTGGGGGAAATCTAGGGGGCTCTATGGATGGAAGAATCCATGGATGAATAAGCTAACATACCTTGATTCAAAGCCCTCACAAAATCTTGTAACAATGGAGGAATTTGACCTATCTTTCTTCTCTTCTTCTTCTTCTTCTTCTTCACTTTCTAGAGAGAGAATATTCGAGAGGGAATTGGGTTCTTTGGTAAATCTAAAATAATGATTTTTAAATCCTCTAATTAAGAGTCTATTAGCTTTATATAGGTGGTATAATTACTAATAAAACTACCCTATTTAATAACTAATTAATTCTAGAACCTTCCATTAACCCCTAACTTAAAAACTTAAAAACCAAAACTACCCCCACCCACGAGACCCCGACCCACGGACCGTGGGTGGGTCTACAGACCATACTGGTCCTTCGTGGATGGGTACTGGTACATGGCTTTCACCCCCTTGACCCACGAACCTCCCCCACGGGGCGTGGGTCCCCATCGTGAGTGGGCTGTTTTTTGACAGCTTTTGGGGCTGTTTTAGGGTCCTCCTCAAGGACCCCTTGGTTGGTCCTTGGGGAGTCTTACCTTGACGTTTAACCCCTAAAACCTTCATTCTAAATATGGGAAGTCATTTTATGATATTAACCCTCATATAAAACTCTAGAACCTTCACGTAAAGCTCTAGTTTTCCAGGTGTTACAATATCTCCCCCTTGGTAACATTCGTCCTCGAATGACGATTCTAATCACCTCTTAAAGGAAACGACTCTAGACTAGCAGCCCATCATGCATGCAACATATTCAAATGCACCCAAACAAAGGAGGAAAACTTCATCTCCAAACTAAACATACTCAATGCAACACAAGGGAGTAGGAACTATATTTAACAACCCATGATCCAAGAAATTCTCATAGCTAGTCATGTTTTAGGAGGAACTACCATCTCTTAGTCATAACATGCTCAACATACTCTCATGGAGCTCATATGAAATTTTACTATAAAAAAGAATTTATTCAAGGAGGAATCTCTCAATTCCAAACTAAAGCATGCTCATATATTCATCTCATGAAGTCAAATAGGCAACTCATACTCAATGCACTACAACATGAGCAAATAATTATGCAAACTCATTTTCTTTCAAAACACAAGCTTTCATGAACATGCATCATATAAGAAAATTGTGGCAACACATAACTAAACAATAACCTTGCTATTTTAGGCACACTATCTCCCCCTTGGGAGTAAGCCTACACAACTCTTCTAAACATCATCTATAACATAAAGGCAACAATGAAGCTCATTCATACTAAAGACAACATCAAAGTCTATCATATCAAGTCACAAAAGGCCAAACAATGCCGGAATCTAATAAAGCATAAAGCACATACCGGTAGTCACATAAGGAGGTCACTCTTGTTCACCTCTAGCTTGGAGAACATAGAACCTACTTTTGTTTGGGAGCATTGGAATCCGGCCCACTAAGAGAAGGTTTCTTGGCCTCTCTCCCTTTAGCCCTAAGTATTGGGCAATCTCTCATCTTGTGAGCATCACTACCACAACCATAACAACCATCCTTGCTGGCTAGACACCTACCATAATGCTTCCTTCCACACTTAGTGCAAGTAGGCTTAAGCAACACAACTTCACTATTACTCCCTCTTTGAGGCTTAGGGTTAGACTCCCTCTCTTGGTTAGAAAGCTTTTGTTGGGTCCTAGGTTGACCATATCCATCGGATCTATCATTGGAGAAATTTCCATCACCGGTCCTAGCCCTTTTACCTCCCTATTCTTGTCTTGGAGTTTCTCATCCTCTATTTTTTGGGCATACACCATAAGACGTGAGATATCCATATCATTATGAATCATTGCCGAACGACATTTTTTTCTCACCAATCTAGACACACCCGTCAAGTACCTACTCATCATATCCCTTGAATCTGACACCAAAGACGGAGCATACTTGGACAACTGAGTAAATTTTAGAGAATATTCTTGAACACTCATACCTTCTTGTTGAAAGACGGAGTGAGTAAGGGGTTAGAGTAAAGTTTACTAGTATATTTTAAAGTATTCGGGAATGGTAAGGGCAGGAGGATATAAAGGTGGAGGAAGGAACATTCTTATTGCATGTTTCCTGCTAGTTGATTTCTTATATTATGCGGTGGGTTTCGGATTGACCGATGATGCCTACCAGTACGTGTGGTTTGTACTGATACTACTCTTGTTATGCCTTTTGGCATAGTCTGGTTGCAGGGTCAGTGATGTTTCATAGGTGAAGACGAAGACAATCTCCAACAACTCTATTTTTCCTTCCATGTGGTAGGAGCTGCGTCATCTGTTATCATGTTTATACCTTGTAATCTTAGAAGCTCTTGTACTTGTTTAGACTAGATCCTTGGGGGAGTTAATTACTTTACAAGTTAACTTTGAGTCATTTAAAACACTTATTTATAAAACACTGCATGAATATCCTTTAATCTTCAGTTTCTTAGTCTTCCGCATATCTTTAACTGTTTGAGAATTGAGAGTTCTCCTACTTAGGTGTTAGAGTAGGTGCCCGCACGGCCCAGTGGGTTGGGTCGTGACAGTATTGCTTTTACCGACAAGATATAATTGTGACGACAAATCTATCATGATTAGTGACAATTACAATTATCATAAAATAAAAATTAATTCGTATTCAATAAAAAAAAGGTACGGGGACAAATACATTTTGTCATTAAATGTAGTCAACTTATAACAAATTAATTTATTATGTGACAAAAATATTTGTCTTAAAAAGTTTAATTTAGTCGTGGATGATAAAAAAAATTGTCACTAATTCACAAATATTTGATGACATTTAATTATTTGAGATTAGTATTACTTTTTTAAGAACAATTAGAGTTGCATAAATTAAAAAATAAATAATAACACATGTCAAATAATAATAAAATTCATCCATAATCATGCAATTAAAAACAACTAAAATAATATTTGAATTTGAATTTGAATTTAAATGAAATTTGGGATGGAATAGGGTTCTAGCTTCTTAATCTCTTATAAATGTTTTTACAATGTAATATAATGTTAAGATTTCTTTTTCTTTTTTTTATATATAGATTGATCATTAGCTTTATTGTTGAATTTATTTAATTCATTCTTAATTTTCTAAATTTTTTTGTTTTAATATTTTCATTTTTATAGGTAGATGAGTCATAGTTTTATTACATGCTAAATTCTTTTTCTCAGACTAGAAATCAAGTAAGTCATATTTTCTATACTAAATTTTTTTCGGTTGATTTTCTGATAAAAACAAATATATTTGATTAAGTAAATGAATAATAAAATCACCATTTATTGAGAATTTTAGGCAAGCATATAGCTTTTTAAATGCTAACTTTTATTACCATTTTAAATAATTATTTTATTAAAATTAGTGCTTATATTATTTTATTTTATTTTTGTGATAATCTGCTTATTTAATTCGGTGTTGGGAGATTTTGGATGAAGACAAGAAGATTAAGCAATTGGTAATTCAATAGCTTTTACTTGATAAAAATATGTTTTCTTATTAACCATTTATTGACATATTTGAGGTGTTTTCTTTATAGTCATTTACATAACTGATTTTCTTACTACTTTATTGATTAACACATATTTTTAAGCGTTCTATAATTATGTTGTATATACAAGCAGTCATGTTTCGTTGAATTTGAATTAATGTATGTTTGTTTCAAATGAATATAGTGTTATTTAGTATATTAATATAACTTTTTTTATAAAAAATATGTTTTTAATGATAAGCTATATTTTATTTTATATGTATATTAATTTCTTTTAAAATTAGTTCAACATGTTTGTATATATTAATTTTATAACAAGTCTGTTAGTGAAAAATTACAAGATAATAAAATTATAACATTACAATTGAAAATAAAATGAAGAAATAAAAATCTCTTCTAGCTGAAGCGCGGATATCTCGCTTTCTTTAAGGAGATTCAAGCTCACTGCAAAAAATATTTTCACCGGTCCAACAGTAATTATGTTGACTTGTCCCTCCAGGATACAACAACCTAATCACAAAGTGTAACTCAACAAACTTTGGACAAGAGTTGAGTCCAAAGCTCCACAAAAAGAACACCTCCCTTCAACTAATAAGAACTCTCTTTTTGACTAACTTTTTACACTCTCTATTTTCTTTTGTATACCAAACCAAATGAACACTACCACTATTTATAGTTGAGGAAGTCTTCCTAGCAATGAATTGGAAGATAATGGGGTAGTAAATAGGAAAAGATAAATGGTGTAGGAGTTACATAGGTTACAAGGTATAATGGAGGAATAAAGAGTGAAATAATGGTGAGAACAACAATTGCACCAACGTGCAAATGTAATTCAACGGACAAATTACACTACTCAAGACCATATCTCACAATGTTTCCCTGCCACATTTATCACCTATCAAATCAGCCAATAAAGCCAAAGTAATTGGCATTACTTGACTACTGATTAAATGACCATTGCATGAGACATTAGGCAGTACTAAATCAAAAGTAAAAATGAGCTACTTTAATATACTAAAATGCTCAACAACCAACAAAGTCTAACATATAAATGTTAATTTATTCTTTTACAATACTAATCATATAGTTATTGAGTATATATATTTTAACATGAAAGCAATTAACGATTAAACCCTAATAGAGTATCAGTTATAATTAAATGAAATGATTGTTTTTTATATTTATGATAAACAGGTTGCAAACAGTTTTGAAAAGGCTAAATATTATTTAAAGATCAAATTAATTATTTGTATGATAAATTTGAAAAATATTTAAATTAACTAAAAAAACATTTTAATCTTACAATTGAAATTTATAGTTTTTATAGTTCAATTGATAGTCAAAGATTTAATTTTAAGAAAATGATTCTATTTTAAAATCAAATAAGATGGCAAGCTAATAAAATAAAAAATAAAAAAATTATTGAAATAAAAAAAATCATGTACAATGTACAAATTGGGTGGGATTGGGGTTGACATAATATGAGGATCTTATGTTTTGATTTAATTTTATGATGTCATGACTCAGACCGCCGTGATTGGCACCCACACTAACCCTCCGGTGGAAGAACCACTACCACGACCCGACTAAGCAACTTAAAGAAACTAAATCATTTAAAGATACGAAAGCAAGTTTAAATGACGAATTAAATATGGAGTTCCCATAAACTCTGAAGGTTTAACAAAAATAACTAAGCATGACCCTCACGGAAATTCAACCCCTAGACCTGAAAGTCATTGTACCAAAACTCTACCAATCAACAAGTCTAATAAAAAGGAGGTGCAACCCCGAAAACTTAACATAAGTAAAATCTCTGAACATCTAGTCTGAGTACGAAAATAATGGATTAAAACTAATGATGGATCCATGGCAGCCTGAAAGAACTGGCTCACCCTCAAATCCGTTCTCGCTCAATGATTTCCTAGCGGAGGTCTGTCAGTAGCCTCCTGAAGATGCCCTGTACTCAACAAAGAAAGAGCAAGTGCATTATCAGTACACGAAACCATGGTGTACTGGTAGGATCACGCGGCTACTCCAGTCAGAGAAATATAAGCAAGTAATTACAACACAGTAAACACACATATACAGGATGCACAATTTAATTATCATTTCAGGAGCAAGATACATTTTCCCATTATCAATGACAGGTAGACATGAATGTAATAATCACAAGTGGTCCTCTCATGGAACCCACACTGAAACTGTTAGTGTGTCGAAACGTGACACCCGATCCAATATACATGTGTCGAGACGTGACACCCGATCCAATATATGTGTTGGAACGTGACATCCGGTCCAATATATGTGTCAGAACGTGACACCCTGTCCAGTCATCACAACTACCGTCACAATCACACCATAATGAACAGTGCACATGGTCACACAGTCAAGTCACAAGTTCATGGCATGTAATTGTTCACACATAATTATTTCATTAGATTCGATTCATGTTTCCTTATTAACATACACGCATGCATACAATGGAGCAATTAACAGGCATATATAATACAATGGGAAGTCAAACCATCACCTACCTTGAAACCAAGCCTGAATACTCCTAAGACACTCGAGACTTCCGTTTCCGGAGTCTTTCAGCTTTCTCTTGGTCTAAAACAAGTAATTAATGCAAGGATCAATAAACAAGGTCTAAATTACCTGGATTATTACCAAAATATCAACCCAAGGCCAACCCATGATCCTAATGTGCAACTAGAGCTTTTTCCCACCATTAAATTCAGGCCAAAACCCTCCCCCAATGATAATTAACAAACATTCTAAGTTCTAAGAATCAAAATATGGATTAGGGGAATAATTATCTTACCTTTAGCGCGATAATTCATGGGAATTTGATAAGAAACTTCCCTGGGTCGTCCCTTAGCTCTTAAGAACGAAGTTTTGCAGAAAATAACATTTTTGGGGTTTTTCTCCAGTTTAAGTCGCGACTGTCCCGCCATCGTGGGCCCCATCCCACCACAGCGGCCCCGCTCTGGCGGGATTAATACCTCCCCGGCGGCTTGCACGGAGACAGAAACTTGGAATTTAAGTTTCAAGATCCCATTTCGCTACACACCTTCAACCCTTGACGTTCTATAACTACCCTTTCACGCCAAGATCAGTTTCGGGAGTTCTACCTACCCGAATTGGATTCCGTAAAGTGGTACATACTCCTTAACGTCTTGGCTATCCACTCACGTGATCAAACTCATAATTAAATCTCCAATTAATTACCGGATTTCCCTACACCTCACCTGACTCAGATTTCATCCAAGTCTAGCCTAGGCGAGAAATTTCCAAGTTACTAGTCAGAAGTTTTCTAGCCCAAATTCCCTCTCCATTGGCTTTTCCATAACGATGGGAATAGGTCGTTACAATAGATAACAATTTACCCATCACTCATCCCCGAGTGATAAACTAGGAGAACTGGCTAAGGCAAAAGTAGAGTAGTACCTGAATCGTTGAACAACTGGGATACTTGTCTCGCATGTCCTTCTCAGTTTCCCAGGTAACTTCCTCAACCGAACGATGCTTTCATTGAACTTTCACGGACTTTATCTCCTTGGTCCTCAGCTTCTGGACATCGCGATCAAGAATTGCAACCGGTTCCTCCTCATACTGAAGGTCTTTGTCTAAAAAAATGGAGTCCCACTTTATGATGTAATCTCCGTGCCCATGATACTTCTTCAACATGGACACATGGAACAGTGGATGGACTCCCGATAGGATAGGAGGTAAAGCCAACCTATAAGCCACTAGCCCTACATAATCAAGACTCTCAATTGGTCCGATGTATCGAGGACTAAGCTTGCCCTTCTTACCGAATCTCATCACACCCTTTATGGGTGACACTTTTAGAAGAACTTGCTCACTAGCCTGAAATGTCATGTCCGTTACCTTATGGTCTGCATACTTTTTCTGTCGACTCTGGCCTGCTAGAAGCTTAGCTTGGATGCTTCTCACCTTATCCTGAGCATCTTTCACCAAATCAACCTCCAAAGGATTCACATCTCCAGCCTCAAACCACCATATGGGTGATCTACATCCTCTCCCATAAAGTGCCTCGACGGTGCCATGTCTATGCTGGAGTGGTAACTGTTATTATAGGAGAACTCACACAAAGGTAGGAACTTATCCCAATGCCCTCCAAAGTCAATCACACATGCCCTCAACATGTCCTCTAACACTTGAATAGTTCTCTTTGACTGCCTGTCCGTCTGTGGATGGAAGGCTATGCTAAAAGTGAGTTGAGTGCCCAACTCCGTATGCAATTTTCCCCAAAACTTGGATGTGAGGTGCATACCACGGTTCGAGATGATTGAAAGAGGTACCCCATGCAACCTCACTATCTCCTTTACATAAACCTTAGCCAACTATTGAGCAGTATAGTCTACTCTGACTATAATGAATTTGGCTGACTTAGTCAGTCTGTCAACCACCACGCAAATGGAGTCAAACATCCCCAAGGTCTTGGGAAGACCAACCACGAAATCCATAGCTATTGTTTCCCACTTCCAATCAGGAATTGGCATTCACTAAAGCAAACTTGCAGGCCTTTGGTGCTCATACTTTACCTGCTGACAGTTTTGCACTTAGCCACCAACTCAGCTATGTCTTTCTTCATGCCAGGCCACCAATAAAGTCGTTTCAAATCTCGGTACATCTTGGTCACACCCGGGTGAATGGAATACTGCGAACCATGGGATTCTTTCAATATCTTATGAATCAAGTCATCCACTCGGGGAACACAAATTCTTCCCTTAAAATTGAGCACAACACCCACATCAAGATCCGCATCTTGTGCCTTGCCAGACACTGTCTTCTTTCTAAACTCATTCAAACTCTCATCCTCAAACTGCTTGGCCTTGATCTCCTCAATGCTGGATAACACCCCACCTTTCTCTAAGATGCCCAACTGGATGAACTTAGACTCTAAGGTCTGAATCTCCTTGGCCAAAGGTCGCTTGGACACACCCAAGCAAGCTAGACTACCCATACTCACCGTCTTCTGGATGATACTGAATGGTAACATCATAATCCTTGAGTAACTCAATCCATCTTCGCTATCTCAGATTCTGGTCCTTTTGAGTTAATACATGTTGTAGACTACGATGGTCAGTAAACACCTGAAACTTGACACCATAAAGGTAATGCCGCAAGATCTTGAGAGCAAACACTACCGCTGCCAACTCCAAATCATGCGTCGGGTAGTTCCTCTCATGCACCTTCAGTTGCTGCGATGCATAAGCTATGACATTCTTATCCTGTATCAACACATCACCCAAACCTGAATGTGAAGCATCACAATAAACAATAAAATCCTTACCTTCGACCGACAGTGCCAGAATAAGTGCTGTGCTCAGAAGGTTCTTGAGTTTTTAGAAGCTCTCTTCACACTTGTCAGTCCACTCGAAAGGCACCTCATTTTGGGTCAGCCTTGTCAAATGAGTTGCGATAGAAGAAAATATTTTCATAAACCGTCGATAGTAGCTGGTGAGCCCCACGAAACTCTTAACTTCTAGCACAGAGCTAGGCCGGACCCAGTTCTTGACTGCTTCGATCTTTTGGGGATCTACCATTACCCCTTCCCTTGAAACCACATGCCCTAAAAAGGCAACTGAAGTCAACCAGAACTCACACTTAGAAAATTTTGCATACAACTTCTATTTTCCAAGGACACCCAAAACAATACGAAGATGATCGGCATGCTCTTCCTTACTCTTCGAATAAACCAAAATGTCATCAATAAAGACGATAACAAAAGAATCCAGGAATGGTTTGAACACACCATTCATCAAACTCATGAAGGTTACAGGTGCATTGGTTAACACAAACGACATCACTAAGAACTCATAGTGCCCATAGCTGGTCCTGAATGTCGTTTTTGGTACATCCTCAGGCCTAATCTTTAATTGATGGTAACCAGACCTTAGGTCAATTTTAGAGAAAACTGATGCACCCTGCAACTGGTCAAAGAGATCATCTATACGAGGCAACGGAAACTTATTCCGGATGGTGACCCTATTCAACTGTCGATAGTCTATGCACATCCTCATACTACCATATTTCTTCTTAACAAACAAGACAGGAGCACCCCACAGGGAAGCACTAGGACGGATGAAACCTTTATAAAGAAGCTCCTGGATTTGAGCTTTCAGCTCTCTCAATTCTGTCGGAGCCATGCGATAAGGAGGAATAGAGATGGGACGAGTGACCGGCTCTTAGTCAATGCAGAAATCTATATCCATATCCGGAGGCATACAAGGCAAATTGGTAGGAAAAACTTCCATGAATTCAGACACTACCGAAATAGACACAATAGAGGGAGACTCAGCATCAACATCCTGAATATGTGCTAAATACGCCATACACCCCTGCCCCACCAGTTTCCTCGCCCAAACGAAAGATATGACCTTAGCTGGCTTAGGCTTGTACGCACATTCCCACTCTTACCTTTCTCTACCCGGGATCCCTAGAGTTACTAACTTAGCATTACAATTAAGAACAACATAATAGGGGGACAACCAAGTCATGCCTAAGATTATATCAAAGTCAGTCATATCCAGAATAACCAAATCAGCCCAAGTCTGAAAACCCATAAAAAGGATAGGACAAGCACGATATACATGGGTGACTATGACAGACTCTCCAACTGGGGTAGAAACATGGATGGCGGCATCAAGCACATCACAAACCGCATCAAATCCCAAGGCAAACTGAACTGACACATATGAATAAGTAGAACCCGGATCAAACAAAACAATAGCCATCCGGTCACATACAAGAATAGTACCTTTGATCACTGCATGAGACGCCTCAGCCTCGGTCTTGACTTGAAAGGCATAAAACTAAGCCCTGTCATCTTGATAGGCAATCTCATTGCCTGGCTGCTGTGCTCCTCTACCTGCATTACCATTTTCTCGGTCTCCGCGGCCTCGCTGATTTCCTCCTCGCCCATCTTGTGGACGTCCTCTGCCATTATTACCGCTGCTCGCTAGTACCACTGCTCTAGTCTGCTGCTGCACGGGGTCAGACATGCGTGGATGGGGACAATCTCTTCCCATATGTGCAGGTTCTCCATAATTGTAACGTCTGCGGTCAAAAGATTACATGCTGTCAGATGAATGTGCAGCTCCCTAACTATCCTGAATCGGATTCTGCTGTGGATTTCCTGAGTAACCACCTGTAGAAGCGGGCATAGCTAACTGAATTAGCCGGGCTGCAAGTGTCGGCCTACCTGAACCTCTGGAGTAGGAACCATGAAAGTTAACTGTGTTTTTGGGCTTCTTAGCCAAAGCCTTAGCCTGCCCATAACGCCGAACTCCTTCCACTTTCTTCACAAATTATGTCACCTCATTAAAACTTTTACCTGCAGAGGTCATGTGAATAGATAATACCTGTAATTCGGGGTTTAATCCCTTGATGAATAGACGAATCCTCTCCTCCTCTGTAGTGTGCAGCGTATCTGGCTGGACAAGGCATGGAAATTAGCCTCATACACAACTACAGTCATACCACCCTGCTCCAAGGCCATGAACTTATCCTTCCTGCGATCCCTCAAAGTCTGGGGCACATACTTCTCCAGGGACAAAGCATGGAACTGCGTCCATGTGAGTGGGGGCGAGACTGGCGATCTGCTTTCCACATAGGCCCTCCACCACTTCTTAGCCTCACCTTGAAGTTGGAACTTCACGAACTCTACTCCATGCTGGTGTACAATGCCTAACTTGTGAAGCCGCTCATAGCAATGCAGAATGAACTCATAGGCATCCTTAATATCAGAACTACGAAACACATGTGGCTTCAGCTTCAGAAACTTAGTCAACATCTCATGCTCAGTACCAGTCATCACAGGATCGAATAGGGGATCGAAGAAGGCATCAGTGCCTAATGCTCCATCCACCTTGGGAATAGTAGCAGCAATGGGGTAGTTGATTGGAGGTCAAGCCGCTTGCACTGTGGGAAGGACTCCAGAGCTGACCAACCTCTTCAGAAAAGTCATGATCTGCTGAAATATCACTAGGTCTAAGAGAGGAAGACCTGTAGTCTCAGCCTGTGTATCCTCCTCGTCTTTGATATCCATATTCTCTTCTACCTCTTCTTAAGGTGCAGGAGGGGCCTCTTCCATGGGAATATTCTCAACTGGGGCTCCACCCCTGGCGGGTGCTGCCCTTCCTCAGCCTCAGCCCCTTCTTCTTCCTCTACCCCTGCCTCGACCACGGCCTTTTACTGTGGGCTCCTCTGCTGGCTCATTTATGGGAGCTACGGGCCTGGCGCCATTGTATCGCGTGCAAACCATCTGCGGACAAAAGAGGGAAGGAGGTTAGATACAAATTTGGATCACCAGATACCAATTGGAATCAAGTCATAGCACGAAAGGAGAAGAAGACAGAGAGATTTCCTAAAGTCCTATAGCCTCTCGAAGAAAAGTACAGACATCTTCGTACCGTTCCGTAAGACTCTACTAGACTCGTTTTGGTACAATGAGATCAACGAACCTAGTGTTCTAATACCAACTTCGTCACGACCCAGACCGCCGTGATTGGCACCCACACTAACCCTCTGGTGGAAGAACCACTACTACAACCTGACTAAGCAACTTAAAAAAACTAAATCATTTAAAGATACGGAAGCAGGTTTAAATGATGAATTAAATATGGAGTTTCCATACACTCCAAAGGTTTAACAAAAATAACTAAGCATGACTAACGAGTTTGCGATTTGGACTCATTTAGGGCTTTGTTTTGATAGTTTTAGTGTCCTCAAATGCCTAATTTATGCTATAAACTGATGTTAAAGCCTTAATTTTCAGGTATGTGGACTAAGGAGCAAAGTAAGGACAATAACAGGAAAAAAGGAACTGAACAAGCTGAAGAAGTGGAGAAGAGAGATCTTGGTGATCGCCAAGACCACTCGGCGAACCGCCGAGTGGCTCTTCAGACCGCCTAAAGTTCCAGCGTGCCAGCCATGAGGGAAGAAACCAAATAGGTGACAGAAATGGGTAGTCGGTGAATCGCCGATCGGTTCCGCGATGACCAAATGGATCACCCAAAGTTAAAGGACTTGACGATGCTGAGAACCAATACAAAATGGCGATGGAAGAGAACAAAGGGCGGATTGCCGAACCACTCGGCGAGCCTGACTTACCTCACCTAATGGCTCTTCATGCCAAATTTTGCACAACTATAAATGGGATCGTAAATGTAATTTTAAGGAGAGTTCTCTTTTTAGTGAGTTCCCTTTTTGGAGAGTTCCCTTCCAGTTCTTTTCCAGAGTTCCCAATCTAGACCTAGAGCTTTCTCTTGATTTTTGAGTTGGAATTGTATAACTTTGGAACATTTGGAAAGTGAGTCTTTGAATTTAATTCTTAGAAATCATTGGAAAGGCTTGGAGACTCTTACCCAAATCATGGCTAATGCATTTTGTAATTGTTTTTCTATTTTTATGATGCGTAGCTAAAACCCCAATTCTTGGGGTGTGATCATGTGTTTATTTATCTAATTATCGTATGGGTATTGTTGTTCGATGATGAAATTGTTGTTTTAATGTGGGTTTAATCATTAGATGAGTTTTAATTTATAAATTGTAGTTGCACATGCAATTCTAATTTTGAGTCGTTAGCATGCTTGAGAAAGAGGTTTTGGGACCAAAACTTTTGATTAATAATTTATGGGTATTGGATTAATATGGGTTCAGCTCAAGAGAGTGAATCTTAAATCCAATCCCACCCATCTAGCTCAAGAGAGTGGATGTATTAAGTTTATGGGTTGGTTATATTGTTAAGCTTGTTGATGTTCGAAAGAAATCACTTGAGCTGTAATAGTTGTTCGAGAGAAAACTATTGCACTTACAGTCCCGCCGACCCACAGTGTTTCAGAAAATCATTGTTAGATTTCAATTACCCATATAGCATAATTAGCCTATAATCGATCACATCTCAAGAACTCTTCTCCATATTGTTATTTTCTCCTATATTCATTATTGTTTCAACTTTTCATTGCAAAACCAAACCCCCCATCTGACATTAGTTGTCACCCTTTTAGATTTAATTGTATGTTTTCAGTAATTTTTATTCCTATAACCGTTTAGAACACATTTGTACTTCTTAATTGAATTTTAGACACGTACCACTCCTTGTGGGATCGACCCCAACTCTTCGTTGGGTTTTATACTGCTTAATGATCGTTTGCACCTAGAATCGGATGAGATGTGTTTGAAACGTTAATCAAAATGGCGTCACTGCCAGGGAGTGGTGTTGTTTGATATTCTATTATTGAAGTTAAATTATGTTCTTTTTCGTGTTATAGTTGAACCGACTTAATTTGTTTTGTGTTTTTGTTGTTTGTGTTGAACAGCGGAAGAGATGAGTGTAAACGGAAGTAATGGTAGACAAGTGGGCACCAAGACGACATTGGAAATCTTAACGATGTTAATAACCCAATTCAATTGGGTTGTGCTGGTGCAATTCGTCTACCTCCGCCTGAAGGAAATACTATTTTTTCACATTACTAGCACAATGCTTCAGCTTCTAAAACTTAAAGGATTATTTAGGGGCTGGCTCATGAGGATCCCCATGAGCATATTAGGAAATTTATGGATGTCTGTGGGTCGTTTTCATTTAAGAACATATCACAAGAATCAGTTTGCCTCAGGTTGTTTCCATTCTCCTTGATGGGTAAAGCTACTAAATGGTTAGCTGAGTTACCGAGGGATTCCATTACCTCTTGGGATGAGCTTATCACAACATTCCAAGTGAGGTTCTTTCCCCCATCGATGATGATGACTCTGAGGGATGGCATTCAAGGTTTCAAACGCGTGGTAGGTGAGCCAATCCATGAGACATGGCTGAGATTTAAGAAGCTGGTTCTTCAGTGCCCAACTCATGGACTTCCAAATAATGTGCTGCTGCAACACTTCTATAGGAGTCTCGATTCGGTGAACAAAGGAGTGGCTGATCAACTATCTCTTGGTGGTATAATGCAACAACCCTATGAAGTAGCGTCCCAACTCCTTGATTGCATGACAAAGATCAATAGGGCATGGCACACTCGTGAAGATCAAGTGTCTCCTCTCACGTTTAGAATGACAAAAGAACATATCGAAAAAGATCAAGAGAGAGACAAAAACATGGCCAAAATGATGACCCAGCTGGATCTCTTGGCTAAAAATGTCATGGGTGTTGGTGCAAAGAGTGTTAATGTTATGAGTGTTGGTGGAGTAAACCCCGATGAAGCACAATTTGAAGCGTTGTACAATGAGGAAGTGAACTTCCTAGCCAACCAAAGAGGAGGTTATCGTGCAAACTAACCAAGATCGGGTGGAAATCAAGGTTTGAACAGAGATGAAGGCTGGAGAGACCATGACAGAGATTGGCGTGATCGTAACGCCACCTGGAAGGAGAGAGAGGGACAAGAACAGGTACGTCCCTCCCCATGAGCGTCAAAAACCCAAGGCATTTGAAGGTGGCCGTACAGAAGATATGCTCTCACGTATTCTCGGCAAAGTTGAAAGGTCAAACAAAGTGTTAAAAGAGATGAAAGAGGATGTCTCAACTCTCAATCAGACGGTGACCTCTCACTCAGTCTCTATTAAGCAGTTGGAGACCCAAATGGGTCAAATTTCTTCTCATTTGAATCCAAGACAACAAGGGGGGTTGCCTAGTGACACAATGGCAAACCCCAAAAATGAAGCTTGATTTAGTATCCTCGTCGTGCCACGACGTTAACTAAGGTGCTTCTTGGGAGGCAGCACAAGTTTTTAGTGCTTTAGTGTTTGATTTTGAATAACGGGTGTTGATTGTGCAGGTTGAAAAGTGAGAGTGTTGGAAAATGGGTAGTTTGGTAAGCCCAAAGTCCAGTCGAAGGCATGCCGAACAGGTCGGTGAGCCCTGATTTGGACCACCGTTGGGATTACCAAGCTTGAAGGGGCACTCTGTAAAACTCGGCGGGCAATTTTCTCAATCGGCGACTCACCGAACAGGTCGGCGAGCCCGACCTTGTCTGCCATTTCAACCCCCAAAATTGTTGGGAGTCCTGTAAAACTCGGCAAGGAAAATACCACTCGGTGCATCGCAGAGTGGTTCGGCGAGGACGACCTACTCCGCCGAATATGCCGCGAACTGAAAGGTTTTAAAGGCCAAACGATTTAAAATTTCAAAATCCTTCACCTCCTCTCATTTCATACTATCGTACCTTCTCACCCAAGATTTAAATCTTCCATATTTTATTGTTTTACTCATTTTTTATGTGAAATCGTGCTCAGAATTGGGAAATTTGCCGCCTAGCTATTCAAATTCTAATTTCGGCATAAAGGTTGGTTTTTCGAACCCCATACTTGAAACTGGTTGTTGAAATCAAATGCAATAGGTAATTTTGTTGATGATTTGTGTTGGGTAATTGCTAAAAATCATGTTTAAGTGTTGTTCTGCCCGTTTTGAATTGAAATGTGTGCCGAAGTGCTTAAAATTGATCGATTCCCGTGTCTTGTTTGTTAAAATCGGTTCTAATTTGTTGGGTTACGTTATAAATGTGTTGGGTCTAGTGGGGTGAAGTCTAAGTGACCCCAAATTGTGCTAAATGACGTAATTTACTAAATAATGGAGCGTTTTACGTCATTCTTAAGGGCAAAAGTCGTCAAATGGCCAATTTTGACCAAATTGGGGGAAGTCTGAGTACCCCGAGGGCATGGGTAGTATGGGTCTAGTGTTAATTGAATGATGTGTGTGTGTTTGATTTTGAATTAGGGGGTTGCGGGCTTGATTTTGAAGCTTGGGGTTTAACACTAGCACGTTGGGGCGTTTGGCGAGCTACGTCGAGCTCGCCGAGTGGTTCAGTGGTTTTCCAAAGTCCCCCTCTGATCGCCCTTAATTTCAAATCTTGGTTGAGTTTGTTCTGTAACTTTCGGCGATATGCCTGAGCTCGCCGAGTTCACTTGGTGAATCGCCGAAAGGTCTTCTTGATCGCCCTTTCTACGCCCCTAACCCTAAAAATACAGTGTAAATTTTGGTGGACTATTTTAGCTCGCCGATTGGTGTCGGCGATTCGCCGAATAGCCCTGAACATCGCTGACCTATCTTGATTCTAGAATTTTTTTCATGCAGGTACTTTCGACTAGCCCGATCTGGCTCGCCTAAGTGACTCGGCCACTCGCCGACTGGTTCGGTGAGTCTTTTGGCAACTAAATTTCTCCATTTTTCTGGAACTTTTTCTATCTTTTTTCTATGTGGTTTGCAGGAATGGCTAGAATAAATCTGAATGACAATGGCATGCCGCCCCGAAAGAGGGCATGTGGAATTAATATAAATGAGGATGCAGCTACATCTAGGGCAAAGGTATCCAAACTGACTAAGGGAGGTAAAGGCAAAGGAAAGGGAAAGGCGCCCGTGGTGGAGTCACCAGAGGTCAGCTCCAATAGTGAGGGAGTCTACGAGACTCACCTCACCTCATCAGACAATGAGGGAGATTCCCAGTATTCTCAGGCTTCCATTTCTGAGCCTGAGGATGACCAGCTTCTACATCCCCGGAGAGCAGAAATTCACTCCAAGGGGATGCATAAGCCGTCTAGGATCTGGGTGCTTCAAACTTCTCCTCGTCCTCACTTCAGCTCAGACTGTGGTCCCAGCGCCACCTGTATAGGGCCCTCCTCCCCGGTCTCTCAACAGACTAAAGGCCTAGGGAATGAGAAATATCATTGAGGAGAAGAGGTTGTCCACAGATGGTGTGGTGGACAAGTATCCGAAGACATGGAGCACCCTCAAGTCCCACAAATTCAAGATTTTCTCCAAACCTCGGGGTCCCTATATTCCAAATTGGGTCTGGGAGTTCTACTAGGTCTGGGAGTTCTACTAGGCTTACAGAGACTTAGTACCAAAAGAGAAGAGGAAGGGCAGTACCTTCAAACCAGTAGATTATGTGGTTGTCCGGGGGAAGAAGGTGAAATGTGATAGTGAGGATATAAACATTGTCTTGGGATGTACTTATAACTTCGCGGATGACTACCAGAGTATGATCAAAACAACGGCGTTTGAAGAATTAAAAGTTGGTTGGCTCCTCTTCTTTCTGACAGTACCCCTAGGTGGATTGAGGCCGGAATGCTAATAGACAAGAAGGATCTCAATGTAGTTGCGAGGTATTGGTTTGGGTTCATCAGCAGCACAATCCTGCCGTCTCAGAACGAGTCAATCCTCCACCACCCAAAGGCGGCCTGTCTTAGATCTATTTTTGCTGGGAAGCGTCTTAATTTAGGTGCAATCATTGAGTAGGAGATGACCATGAGGGCCAAGCATCGCCAAACATCTCTTCCCTTTCTGTTGTTGATCACCGAGTTGTACCAACGGGCCCGTGTTCCTCATGATGAGAAGACAAATATGGAGGTGATACCAACCTCCTCTACTGACATCCGGCGTATTGAAGCAAAGTATCAAAAGGATGAGGCGTCAAAGAGGAGAGCAACTACAATAGGTGCAGCCCCGGAGGCTGATGTTGCTATGATGCATACATAGGCAATAGTGCCTAATCCAGACAGTGGGCCCTCAGGTACACATGTACCTCATTCTTCTGAGACTCCGAATACTTCTACTGTTCCCCATCCTTCTAGATCTGCTGCTGGCACTTCTGTTTCTAGGCCTCCGATCACCCAGGCCATGCTTTACCAGATGGGACACTTAGCCCAGACTGCTGATGTGCGTGCCTCCCGGCTAGATGCCACTATTCTTGGGATGATCGAGAGAGCCCTTACTGCTACACTGACACCTCTTAGGGCTTCGATTGATTCCCTCACGGTGATAATAGAGGTATGTGAGAGAGGACAGGGTGCTACTGAGGAGATAACAACCTTGAAGGCCACTATTGCGAAGTTGAGAAAAGATGTGGACCAGCTGAAGTCCACTGATTTGTCCCAGATCTTTGGAACTGTGGAGATCCCTGATGATCAGAGTGCAGATATTCCAGCCTATCATGAGGTTCCTCCGGCTACTACCGGAGATGAGATTAGGGCTGATGTTGTTGCTGATGACTCCGAGGCTGAGACTGATGAGGAGCAACTTGGTGGGCATGAGGAGGATGTTTTTTAGGTCCTAACTGACTTAGAGGAGGCCATGGTAGATTCAGCCGTGCAAGCCTCTCTGAGAGATACATCCATGGTGGGCTCCAGTGGAGCCAATGAGGATGCGACACTGGGCACTGATTCCCCGACAGATGGAGCGACTGAGATGCAGACGTCACCCCAGGCTTAGCCTGGCAGGATGATTTTTATCTCCCTCTGTGTTGTTTTATTGACTATTTTCTTGTTTTAGTTGCATTTGAGGACAACTGCTCTTTTTTTGGGTGGGGTGAGGTATTTCCATACCTACCTCTTGTTTTGTGAATATTGGGCTTTAATATATACATCTTGATTATTGAATGGTGTTGTGGATGTTTTAGCTTGTGGCCCATTATTTTGAATGAAATTGGTTTTGAACCTAATTTAAAAAATTTGCCACATCTTTTGTGTGTGATTGTGACTGTTCTTGTGCAAATTTGAGTGTCGGTTGTGGTCAATACTGATGACTTGAATAGTGCTCCTAATTGAACAAAATGAATGTACAGCTATGATGAGGCAAACGAAGTTACATAGCCAATATGTGAACTTTTAGCATCTCGTTGTGACTAGCCGGTTGTCGAATGAGTCTCTTGTAATGAACGTTGCACGCTAGCTAGAAAGTGTGGAGTCTTGTTTGATATTGGTACCAATGCCTTTTGTGATGAGATTACTTTGAACATTTTATGTGATGACACCTAGAATTTGCCCTGTTGGTCTAGTTGATTGAGTGATGCAAGCTCTTGAAATGATCTTAGGCAACTATTTTGAAGAGTGAACCAACTTGGCTATATACCTCTTTTGTGGCCAACCTTGTGAGATGTGTGAACCTTGCTTGACACCTTTTGAGCCTTAGCTTTATTTTCTTGGAAGAAACTTGAGAGATTGTGACCTCTCTTTATCCATTCACCCATAACTTTCATGAAGTCTGGTTTGTTTGAATAGCCAACTTAGGCCAAAAGCCTAAGTTGGGGGTGTGGTGAAAAGAGTGGGAAAGTCAAGAAGTGTGAGAAATCCCTCTTTGTGTGATTGATATGAAAAATATGGAACCCCTCCATGGAAAAAAAAGAAAAAGAAAAGAGAAAAAGAAATGAAAAAGAAGAAAGAAAAGAAAAAGACCGAAAAAAAGTGAAATAAAGTGATGAAAATTATAAAAGAAATGGGGTATCCGGTGGTTCATATGAAGTTGAATAATGGGGTGGATTACGAGCATGTTTGAAATGATTAAGAAAAGGTGGAAATTGATGTTCAGACCATACTTCATGAAGGTAGAAGCCACTAAGCCTAAATGACCATACCTTTACACTCAGCCCCATTACAAGCCTTGAAAAGACCTTTTTGATCTTGAGCAAGCTGAAACGAATGTTGATTGGAAAATAAGGGCAAACTTATGGGTGAAGTCATGCATGTGTTCATCTTTGTGAGTGTGATAGTTGCATGTGATTCCGGAACTTTAAATTATTGAGAAATTTTGTGTGAATATGGAATCATCTTTGTTGTGAGGACATTTGAGTACCTTTGTTGAGCTTGAACTTCCATTTGAAGCAAGCATTGTGAACTTGAGCATTATTGATAATGGTGAGTCACAATTTGAATCTTTGAGTGCACAATTGATCATTGTTTGAGTAATTTAAACCTTGTTGTGTGCATTTATGTTGAGTCTTATGCAACACTATTTGTAGACATCCTTATTGAACTGCAGATCTTGAGTTTTAGTTGAGGACAAGCAAAAGTTTAACTTGGGGGTGTTGATGAGTCCGAGATTTGGACTCATTTAGGGCTTTGTTTTGATAGTTTTAGTATCCTCAAATGCCTAATTTATGCTATAAACTGATGTTAAAGCCTTGATTTTCAGGTATGTGGACTAAGGAGCAAAGCAAGGATAATAACAGGCAAAAAAGGAACTGAACAAGCTGAAGAAGTGGAGAAGAGCGATCTTGGTGATCGCCAAGACCACTCGGCGAACCGCCGAGTGGCTCTTCTAACCGCCTAAAGTTCCAGCATGCCATTCCTGAGGGAAGAAACCAAATCGGCGACAGAAATGGGCATTCGGTGAATCGCCGATCGGTTCCGCGATGACAAAACGGATCGCCCAAAGTTACAGGACTTGAGGATGCTGAGAACCAATGCAAAATGGCGATGGAAGAGAACAAATGGCGAATCGCCGAACCACTCGGCGAGCCCGACTTACCTCACCTAATGGCTCTTTAGGCCAAATTTTGGACTACTATAAATGGGATTTTAAATGTAATTTTGAGGAGAGTTCTTTTTTAGTGAGTTCCCTTTTTGGAGATTTCCCTTCCAGTTCTTTTCCAGAGTTTCCATTCTAGACCTAGAGCTTTTTCTTGATTTTTGAGTTGAAATTGTATAATTTTGGAAGATTTGGAAAGTGGGTCTTTGAATTTCATTCTTAGAAATCATTGTAAAGGCTTGGAGACTCTTACCCAGATCATGGCTAATGCATTTGGTAATTGTTTCTCTGTTTTTATGATGCGTAGCTAAAACCCCAATTCTTGGGGTGTGATCATGTGTTTATTTGTCTAATTATCGTATGGGTATTGTTGTTTGATGATGAAATTATTGTTTTAATGTGGGTTTAATCATTAGATGAGTTTTAATTTATGAATTGTAGTTGCAAATGTAATTCTAATTTTGAGTCGTTAGCCTGCTTGAGAAAGAGGTTTTGGGACCAAAGCTTTTGATTAATGATTTGTGGGTATTGGATTAATATGGGTTCAGCTCGAGAGAGTGAATCTTAAATTTAATCCCACCCATCTAGCTTGAGAGAGTGGATGTATTAAGGTTATGGGTTGGTTATCTTGTTAAGCTTGTTGATGTTCGAAAGAAATCACCTGAGCTATAATAGTTGTTCGAGAGAGAACTATTGCACTTAAAATCCAGCCTACCCACAGTTTTTCAGCAAATCATCATTATATTTCAATTACCCATATAGCATAATTAGCCTATAATCAATCACATCCCAAGAACTCCTCTCCATATTGTTATTTTCCCCTGTTTTCATTGTTGTTTCAGCTTTTCATTGCAAAACCAAACCCCCCATCTGACATTAGTTGTAACACTTTTAGATTTAATTGTATGTTTTCGATAATTTTTATTCCTATAACCGTTTAGAACACATTTGTACATCTTAATTGAATTTTAGACACGTACCACTCTCTGTGGGATTGACCCCAACTCTTCGTTGGGTTTTATACTGCTTAACGATTGTTTGCACCTAGAATCGGATGAGGTGTGTTTGAAACGTTAATCAATGACCCTCACGGAAATTCAACCCCTAGACCTGAAAGTCATTGTACCAAAACTCTACCAATCAACAAGCTTAAGAAAAAGGGGGTGCAACCCCGGATACTAAACATAAGTAAAATGTCTGAATATCTAGTCTGAGTCTGAAAAGAATAGACTAAAACTAATGATGGATGCAGCCTAAAAGAACTGGCTCACCTTCGAATCCTATCTCAGTCAATGATCTCCTAGCTGAGGTCTGTTAGTAGCCGCCTGAAGATGCCTAGTACTCAACAAGGAAAGAGCAAGTGCAGTATCAGTACACGAAACCACGGTGTACCTGTAGGATCACGCGGCTACTCCAGTCACCGAAATATAAGCAAGTAATTACAACACAGTAAACACACATATACAGGATGCACAATTCAATTATCATTTCAGGAGCAAGATACATTTTCCCATTATCAATGACAGGTAGACATGAATGTAATAATCACAAGTGGTCCTCTCATGGAACCCACACCCAAATTGTTAGTGTGTCGGAACATGACACCTGATCCAATATATATGTGTCGGAATGTGACTCCCGATCAAATATATGTGTCAGAACGTGTCACCCAGTCCAATATATGTGTTGGAACGTGACACCCGGTCCAGTCAGCACAACCATAGTCACAATCACACCATAATGAACAGTGCACATAGTCACACAGTCAAGTAATAGGTTCATGGCATGTAATTGTTCACACATAATCATTTCATTAGATTTGATTCATGTTTCCCTATTCACATACATGCATGCATACAATGGAGCAATTAATAGGCATATATAACACAACTGGAATTCAAACCATCACCTACCTCGAAACCAAGCCTGAATACTCCTAAGATACCTGAGTCTTCCCTTTCCAGAGTCTTTCTGCTTGTTCTATGTCTAAAAAAAGTAATTAATGAAAGGATCAATAAACAAGGTCTAAATTACTCGGATTATAACCAATATATCAACCCAAGGCCAACCCATGATCCTAATGTTCAACAAGGGCTTTTCCCACCATTAAATTCAGGCCAAAAGCCTTCCCCAACGATAATTAACAAGGATCTAAGTTCTAAGAATTGAAATATGGATTAGGGGAGTAATTATCTTACCTTTAGCGCGAGAATTCGTCGGAATTTGATAAGAAACTGCCCTGGGTCGTCCCTTAGCTCTTAAGAATGAACTTTTGCAAAAAATAACGTTTTTGGTATTTTTCTCCGATTTAAGTCGCGACTGTCCCGCCACAGCGGGCCCCATCCCACCACAGCGGGCCCCATCCCACCATAGCAGCCCTGCCCTGGCGGGATTAATCCCGCTCCGGCGGCTTGCACTGAGATAGCTTGGAATTCGAGTTCCAAGATCACATTTCACAACACACCTTCAACCCTTGATGTTCTAAAACTACCATTTCACGCCAAGATCAGTTTTGGGAGTTCTACTCGTCCAAATTCAATTCTGTAAAGCTGTACAGGCTCCTTAATCTTGGCTATCCACTCACATGATCAAACTCATAATTAAATACCCCATCCATTACCGGATTACCCTAGACCTCACATGACTCAGATTTCGTCCAAGTCTGGCCTAGGCGAGAAATTTCCAAGTTACTACTCAGAAGTTTTCTGGCCCAAATTCCTTCCCATTGGCTTTTCCATAACGACGAGAATAGATCGTTACATATGATAAAAAAATATTATTGATAAGATTTAGTCATTTCAAATATATAGTTATTTTTCTTTACATTTTAATGATTTATTTAATTTTTAAAGTTTTTCTTACTGTTTTTTAATTTACTTTATTTAAGAAAAAATAGTATCACAAGCCATGATGTTTCATTTCATAGATACAGTTTAGAAATATTTTCTAAAAAAAAAAAATTCAAAAAATTTCATGTCATCTGTTACGATGTAATTCAATTTTGTATTCTTTAAAAACCTCTATAAATTGACAATAAGAGGGCAACAAAGAAATTTCAATTATTTTCTCTTAAAATTCACATGTAGATTATATGATTATTACTAATTTGGATTTAATTGTTTTAAATCTGCAATTTTAACATGTTTCATCTATTTTTTTTCAAGAAAGTTTCTATATACCGTATATCTATCAATATTTTTTTTTTCTTCAAATCTTCACAAAAATAATTGGCTATTCAAATAATCTTCAATTCAATTTTAATTGAGTATCGTTGGATTATTTTTTTTGTAAAATTTAAATTGTAGGGTAAGTTTTTAAATTGTTTGTTAACATTTTTGAATTTTCATTTGAAAAGAGAATAATATATATTTCATAGAATGTTTGTTACATTATTTTATTATTATTAATTACTAGACAAAGTAATAAAACTCTCTCCTTACTACGTTAGCTCTTTATTATTTGAACAAATTATTGAATAAGTAAGACAAATATATTGTTAATTTTATTTTAAAATAAAAGAAGGCAAGTGTGAATGGGCTCTTTATGAAACTCCAAATTCAAAATTATCATAAATTATTATTTAACATACTTTGCTTAAATTTTGCATTTGAATTTGAATTTTAGATGAGAAAAACTTTAAATTATGAAAATAAAAGTCATATTGTGGGTAAGATTCTAATAACATATACCTAAAATTTTAATCAAATAAAATAATAAGGTAAAAAATTCAAGTAATAAATATAATGTGAGGGTCTTTATAATTTGCTTTTTTATTTTCAGAAAAATAATATTATCCTTAAATAAAACAGTAATTTTATGAAACTATTTTTGAAAAAGATATACAATGTGCATCGTGAGGTACGTATACTAGTTTATCATAATTAAAATATATTTAGTAGTCATGCATGAAAATGTGATGGTTTCATTTTATTTCCACACTTTAAATTTATTATATTACCCATAAATTATGACTATAGATTATAAAATATTTGTCGAGAAAATAATTAAGATGGAAAAATATTGTGAGTGTTACAATTTCTATGAATCTTCTAAAAATAATTTCAAATAAATTTAAAGATTTTTGAACTTTATCTTGAATTTGTGTTGGATTTGATATCTCTTAATTTGAATTTAATTCACCATAAACACTTTGATAATCGCCACAAAAAAGTGATATATATATATATATATAAAAGAGAGAGAGAGAGAGAGAGAGTTTAATTAATATGATATAACTGAGACATTTTAAAAAAAACAGAAGTCATAATTCTCTATTATATGAGTATATATAAGTCGAAGTTGATCCAACTACGGTTACCAATTTACCATGCGTACTGCAAAATATCAACTTTAAAAAAGAATTATCGAACATTATTAAATTAATTTGATATGTTATCGTATAATTTTTTGATTAAAATTACCGAATCATAGTTTCAATTGAGCAGGTTTACTATTTTAAAATGTCTTGAATGTCTTCCTTACTGAAAAAAGTTAAAACTTATGTTTGATGGATAACATACCTAAGTTCTATTTTTTGCCGATAGGCAGAACTTCAGGTTAATTGAGCATGTTTAATGTCTTGAAATACCCTGAACATCTACCTTATTGGCACAAGTTTAAATTCTTAAAGTGGAGGTATTTATTAAAAAAGCAATGTCAAGCGGGACAAAAAATAAAAATCAACACTTATGAAGATCATTTTTGTAAGATTTTTTTTACGAGGAAAAAAATATCAAGACCTGTTCATCTTAGGGTCATTACTTAACTTGATCATGGTAAAGAGCTAAGATAAAAGGTTGATATTTAATGGTAAAAATGATTCAACATTAATTTAAAAATTAATTAATCCTCTTTAAGCTATAGCCAAAATTATTTCAAACATAAACAACTTGCATTGCAATTGTTGCCAACTTTTTTTTGATAAAATAATCACATTGAATCTATTATTTCTAAATAAATATATATATGAAAAAAATACAATTTGTAGTAAGTTTGAGATTATCTTTTAATCAATTTTCTAATAAGCCTTTTTATTTAGAAAAATAAAGACAATGGATTAGTGCACATAATTAAGTCACCATTAACTTTAATTTGAAAATAAAATACATACTCATTTAAAATACTTGTTTTTTATTTAAAAAAAATTAAATTAATAAAATGACATAATTAATATTTAAAAATTATATTTAATGTATATAATAATATATTAGTGTATTTCGATAAATGAAATGATAAAATAGAACAAAAATAATTTTAAATAATATTATTGATATTTATAAATAGTTATTTCACTCCATTTGAAATTCAAGAAACTTGATCAATTAATTGAAAAATATAAATGGTCTACAACTAACCATCATCACCACTAACCACCATATATATACATACGTATGTGTGTATATGTACTTTGTTGATATAATATTAGATCAATTTCACATTTTATTAAATTTATTATTTTTAAAATAAAGACACATTTTACATATCCATATGTTAAAAACAATCTCAATTATTTAGTATTCAAATTTTAAGACAACATCTTAATATTTAGATGTCTATTTAAATTCATACATTTAGATCTAAATACACATCTTACAATTCAGATATGCATTTAGTTTTCAAACATCCTAATCTTATTAAAATACATGAGGTCTAAGCCATCTCAAACAATTATTTCATCTTCACTACATTGTACTTATCTCTTTTGGTAAAGGTTGTCAGCTTTTAATTTTACCTATTCTCGTATATTTGCTCATCCAATATTTGTATCGCTACAATACTCTCTACAATTATACCATTAGAAAAAAATAAAAAATAATATATATATATATCTTTATCAATTGTCACTTGCAATCGTAAATAAGCATAATCAAAGATTAGTTTATATTTAACTGTAAAAAGGTATATAAAATAGTTAAATTATTTAGCTAAAAATTTTAAATCGTTGTCATTTAAATACAAAACTATGTTGTCACTAAGTCATAGGTTAATAAGAGACATGAAAATGTTTGTCACTAATTGATTATATTATTAGTGACAAAAAGTAAGGTCACAATTAAATATAAAAATTTGTGGCTAAAACTTACAACATTTAACTTCGAACTCTAATTTGTCACTATTGCATAACTTATTTTTAGTGACAAAATTTATTCGTATCAAAAATTAGAACTCATCTAAGACAAATAAGAGTTTGTCATAAATCAGATTCATTATTAGGGACAAAATAATGTGTCCCCGATAACTTATAATTCATCATTAATAATACTTAATAAATAGCGCCAAACTATTTTTTGGTGGAAACTTTAACGGACAAAACTTTGCTACGAATTTGTATGTTTCTTCATAAAAGAGTTATCAAAACATAGAGCTTCAACAAGCTATTTTCCCTGGAAAGATATTGTTATCCTTTTGCTAATCAATGAACCACTTTCTACCTCGTCACTTATCACAGTAGGTGAAGTGTGTAGCACTGCCCTGAAAGAAACCTTCCTTGACCTCGTTATCAACCCAAAAAGAAAAAGACACTTCCCGTAGACACTGCTAGACTATCGCATTTCATGTGAATGCCTATACAATAAAATAAGAATACCAAAAGATTACACTTGTTGACACCTAATTTTGACCCTCCACAATATGGGTTCATGGGGAAATCATCATAAAATCATCATGTATCATCAATTCATGCATAGGAGATCATAATTCAATCATTTAAAATAATAATGCAAAGAACCCATGATAATTGAAGAAAACCCTAACTCAATTGGGGAACTCTATCATTTGAAATAGAGGAATTTGGGAATTCCATGGATGAAAACTATCATACCTTGAGTCCAAAAGCTAGCCTTCAATGGAGGAATTCAGACCTTGACTTGAAACCCTAGGTTGAATCTTCTTCTTCAAGTTTCTAGAGAGAGAAATATATTTGGAGAGGAGATTTGGTTTTTCTTTTGTGAATTTGGAAGAATGAAGTGAATGGGTTAAATTTGGGGGTTGAAAAATCTTCTATAGGGGTCTCAATGAAGGGTAAAATGACGTAGTATAGGAACTAATTAATTAGGAAAAGATCCAACTGTCCCTAAAACTCAACTGCCAGCAGTGACCCACCACCGACGGACCGTGGATGGACCAACGGTCCGTCCTGCACACATGTGGTTGGTGGTAAGAGACTTTTGCCTGTGTAACACCCTAGAAATTTTTTGAGCTAAGACTCGAACCATCCTTCGTTGTGAGTAGGATTTTACCGAGGAATTTAAAATTTCTTAAGTGTTAAGGTCACTAGATGTAGCACCTTGAGTTCCAAAAAGAAATAAATAGGAAATAGCAAAATC